>JAYGGG010000079.1:0-70981 GCA_036346245.1 Bonia amplexicaulis | reverse complement strand
AAACCCTGCAGACCAGCAAGTATCTCGGCGCTAGTAAGATATTGATCGAACTACGTAGCTTGTAATTAATCCACAACCGTAGGAAGTGAAATGACATATCATGCTCTTGCGGCGCCGCGTGTTGAATCTTCCAAGGGATCATTCCAGGGAACAAGGGAGAACGATATACTCTTCGCGGCCCTAGGAAAAAGGAGCACCGGATCGTCACGAGAGGCTTGGGCTTTACGTTCCTTGGAAACACGGTGTAGGAAGAGAACCAATGCCAAGCGTGAGGCATGGCTACGAGAAGAGATCATGGCATCTCTTAGAGTGGAGATGGTTGATTATGTCAGAGATGAGATGTGGAGATTTACAGACAATCAGCACGCCGCCGTCGCCGCTCCTGTGCTAGCTAGCCCGCCTAGCCGTCCGAGTAGTTGCGCATCCAATCCGACTGGAAGCGAGGCCAGATTTCCTGTTTACGACATCCTGGTAATAATTATTATCTCTGGAATGCTCGATCCATTGATATCCCTATTGGAGTAGCTAATTTTGTATCGTTATGTAGGAGCCAATGAAGTCTGTGCTCCAAGTAAGATATGCCTCCGTTCCTTGTACTGTTGTTTGGGCCAAGCATATCAAATGCGCTATCGGGGCCACATTGCACCGTACACCTATAGCACCAAGCTTCACAAAAGTTCATGTGGATGGTGTGCGTGTCAATTTTGAGGTCATCCCACTACCGAATCCCCCAACGACGAGATCGTGACTTTAGGGTAAGCCATTGGAACATTCATCCAGTGGCTGAAAAGTGACATCTCCCTAGAGGCTTCTTCACCGGTGGCAGGACCACAAGGGCAGTGCGAACCAGAGCTACATGCACTGGTGCTATCTCCACAATGGCAATGCGAACCAGAGCTACATGCACCGGTGCTATCTCCATGGGTGCTATTCTCGCCAAAACAACTTGCAGCGGTGCTACAATCGACTACCACAAAGTCGACTTATAGTCGAGGTAGTGGCAGGGGCAAACCAAAGAAGGATGATGATGATATCCCGTACCTGCTAGTGGTCCGTAAATTCGTGCTAGGCGAGCCGATGATAATCCCGGAAGAGCACCTTCTAACCCTAGGACTTGGTTGCCAAACATTACACGGTTGGTATATGGAACAGTCCAATAAGCCACCGGTAGAACGGCGCTCAGGTATCACTGTCAAATTCAGGCGGGATTATTTCCAGCACGAAATTTAGGATTGTGTCTTCGCGTTGACCTTTGAGGATATATTTGATCTTTTCACGCTCAACACTCTCGACGCCTCACTGTTCGATCTTTGAATTTGTAAGTCTGTACAATCACAGTCTCTGTTCATGTAATACCGATATATGTCATATATAATTTGTTGCTTTTCTGTGTATATATATAGATTCATGCTGACCCAAGCTAGATCATCGAAATCACCAATTGGTTTCCTAGATACACGCTTGGTCGCCATTGATACCATCAACGAGGATGCATCCTTCGTCAAGAGCTATATTACATCAACACTGCTGGCTCACCGCGATAAGGATTTTGTTCTTATGCCATACAATGAGAACTTCCATTGGATTTTAATTGTAATTATACCAAAATGGAACAATGCTATATACCTTAATTCTCTAAGTAAGAACAAATCCGAGTATACAGCTATCGCCCAATTACTCGATAGGTAAGTACATTTTTTCCATACATAACTACATTGTACTCTTTCTTTCCTTCCGAATGACTAATCTAACTTTTTCGAATAACGAAGGTCGTTCGCCAAGTACGTTGCACAGACATGTGGCTTGATGAAAGGGGCCAAGCCCTTGAAATATGTTCGTAATTTTCGGGTATTCGCTAGTACACATTAATTAATCCTATACAACACTTAGTAGTAATACCTCTTGAATTAACATATTCTATTTTTTGTAGTACCACCAGCAGCAGCCGGGCAACACGTATGGATACTACATTTGCCACCATATGAGACTACTCCTCGATTCCTCGAAGATCACCAATTCTAAGGTTTGTCAATCTTCCCATATTTATTTCATACTTGTCAGGTTATACATGTACGCACATTGATATTCCTATCGATAGGCTGCGCCCATCTCTACAACTTCATTGAAATAGCCAGACCTTGCACAAATTCGAGGAGAGTGCATTTTCTTTTTGTGGTCTAAAGTCATAAGATCAGATGGAGAGTTCCACTGCGCACAGTGATTTTTTATTGCTTTTATCACTCCGGAATCGAGGTCTTGCGAAGGAGCAGATCCATAATCAGCGAATTTGTCGGTGCACAAGCAATACTTGAATGGCAATCATGCATCATCCAAGTATCGCCAGTGCGACGACAAGTTCGTTGATTATAGATCTGCTCTTTCATGAACCTCGATTCGAGTGATAGAGCAATAAAAAATGCAATGTTACCATCTAAGTTCAAATGCAATGTAGATCTTTTGTAATTATGTATTTGTTAATGGATATTTTATTTTATTTCAATTAATTGATTTGCGAAATGGATATTTTATGTTTGTGAAATGAAGTACGATGTGAATTGGATGTTTTATGTTTGTGAAATGAATTGAGATGTGAATTGGATGTTTTATATTTGTGAAATGCTTTGAGATGTGAATTGCATGTATACATGTACATGTTGATCTGCTTGTTTCAGAGGGCATGACTAGCATTTCCTGAGGCTAGCCAATAAACAGAAATAAATTTATGGGTATAAAAGAATATCACAGACGGTTTGTAACTAAAAATCGTCTGTGGTAACTGATAATCACAGACAGTTTTTAGTTACAAACCGTCCGTGATTATCAGCTATCACAGACGGTTTTTAGTTACAAACCGTCTGTGATATTTACAACACAGACGGTTCGAAAAATGCGTGATAACCTTCGATTATCATCGACCCATAAATTGAGCGATTGAAAATGCGTGATGGCGTTTTGAACCATTTGTATCGATTTTACGTAGTAGTGGTTGTTCCAAGGAAGAACTGCCTTGTCAGATTGATCTGCAGCATAACAAGTTATCGTAGACAAGCTGGTCGAAGTCAGGCTAGTCGTAGAAGAGTTCACGTCCATAGGGTGGTTGTAGAACGACTTACAACATGTCATTAGAAGAACTTACGATCATGAAGTGGTCGTGGAAATGCTTACAACCATAGAGTGGTCATGGAAAAACTTACGACCATGGAGTAGTCATAGAAAAGCTACGAATAAGGGGTATACTTAAGAAGTATAATATAATGACGTAATAATACTATTTATAGATAAATAATAAATTAAGAATTATTATATCCTCGTCAAGTACCTTTCATATGTTTGCTAACTGTGGTTAAATACAATCCCTCCCTTCTCAAATAGAAGTTGATATAGTAAAACTTTAAAACTTTGACCACTGATATTAAAAATACTGTTTAGATTTGTCATATAAGAAATAATATCAGATTTAACGTCAAAAGTACTTCTGAATCATTTTATTTTTTATTAACAAATAATTAGAAAATGTAGTGGTTAAATGTGTGTGTACAAGAGCCCGTTGAAAATGGCAAGGGACATGCAGGGAACGGTTTGCATGCATGCGCCGATGAGCGGCCGCTCTTGTGGATCGGAATAACGTGTGTTCACACCTCGTCAGATACTAGCGTTTCGAGTAATACTTTGCCTTGACTAATCGCTTGCAAGCATTTTCTTTGCTTCCGTAACAAGTAGGGGCAGTACGTACAATAGTAGTAGTAACGAACTTTGAAAAACTAGTGTAGTAACACTGGTGTACGTAGTGTGCTCGATCTAGGTACACCCCCTGTACCGACTTTCGACTGTGGGTGGATGCATGGGTCCGTGGGCCCGCCGACTACACAAAACATACTAAATTTCTTCACTTTGGTGACGCATGTCTTGGACTGGCTCATTTTTGGATTTTCCGTATTACTACAAAATAGACTAAACTGGACACTTATATCATAGACAGTTCCTATGCTGTAAGTATCATAGAAGGTTTATACGAATAACCGTCTATGATATTTTCACGAACGGTTATTTATACAAACCGTCTGTGATAATACAAGACAGACATCACAGACGATTTTTTATTTAAACCTTCTGTGATACTTCACAGACGATTTGTATTAAAACTGTCTATGATAATGAAGTTATTATAGATTGTTTGTATTAAAAACCGTCTGTGATATGTTTTCTGCCTTGTAATCCTCAAAATTTTATAATCTCCCGTCTGAGTCCGAGTAGAATTTAGTTTTGAGACTCCTTTAGTAAAACGGGCATAAATTTTGCATACGGTGTCCGTTTTCGACGTTCTTGTACTCGTTGGAAAGCTAACGATGAGCCCGATTGAAAAAACATGACTCGCTTGCACTAGTCACCATCTAAAACCCTCAAAATTGGTCATCTTTAGCCTCAAATTTGCGTTTTAAGTTTTTGTTTTTACCAAAAAATTTTATCTTCTCTTCGGAATTTGGGTTTCACCTCAACTGCAAAGTCGTAGATCTCGTCGAAACCTTTCAAACGAGCATATATAAGCCATATAAAATTTTGCTATTTGATCTTTTGAGACTAGCTATTTATATTGTACTGATATATTGTCTTTGTGACACCATTATCACGAACTATTTTTGTTATGAACCATCTGTGATATCTCCTATTATCATAGATGGTTTTTGTTATGAATCGTCTATGATGTCCCTATCATAGATGATTTGTAATCCGAACCGTCTGTGATGTCCCGCCATGTCATTGATCCACGATATATCCCCTAAGATTCCGATATCACTCGTCCATTCTCTCTGCATCGAACGGTAGGCACCGTTCTCCTCCCCGCCTCTCACCCCTTATTAACCCCCTCTCCCTACTCAAAGAGCCAATACCACCAGTACTTCTCCATCTCGTTTGTGCGCGGCAAGGGTGGGAAGGGGTTCAGCAAGGGCGACCAAAATTTCGCTTGAAGCAAGATGGAAAGGAAGAAGGCAATGGTAAATCTGCACCATTCTAAGTCGCTAGCATTGAAGCTGTTGATTTCGTCATACAAGCTGAAAATGGTATTCATTGCCTTTTTGTTTCTGCTACATGAAAATTTTCCCGCACCATTTGTTTTAGATTGTAGTTTAATAAAGGATGTGTAAGTCTAGCTTGCATTAGCCTGAATTTTCTTGTAGTGCAAGTATTTTTTCTGAATTTGTAGTCGTGAAACTTATCTTTATAAAATTTGAAGTGTCCTCTTGTGTATGCAGTGCTCTGGGTAACTTATTTCATATCGTGTGATGTTGTAATGGCGGATTCTAATTTTAATGGAAATAGAATGTGTTGTCGTGTTTGTTGCTGTATTTTCTTGTTTATAGATGATATAGTTAACATTTCCAGAGGCTAGCAAAAAAATAGAAAAAATTTCGGTATAGAATGAACTATCACAGACAGTTTTGTGGTATAAACCATTTGCGAAGAATTATCACATATGGCTCGAACTAGAAATCGTCTATGATGGGAAAGTATCACAGGCAGTTGGTAGCTAGAACCGTATGTGATAGTGTTTTCACAGACGGTTTTAGTTATAAACCGTCTGTGATAACCTCTGATTAAGATGGACGCATAAATTCAGACGGTTCAAAAAACTGTTAGACAGTTTTTTGAACCGTCTATGATGACCCTTTTTGTAGTAGTTCCGGAATCCATCGAGGCCACAGGATTATGGGCGCTAGATAACTACTGATTGATGTCATTGTCCAGGAAAATAGTATTAGTCAACGAATTATTATTTGTTTGCCTGGTAAAATACTGCTCAAACAAATAATTAATAAGCCCATCAGAGTATTGTAATAGAATAATAATTAGACACGATAAAATATTATTACAATACCATTGCTATGTAAGACTACAGTCCGAAACAGGGTTTAACAAACTGACCATACTTGGAAAGAAATAGTTCTAACTGCTAATTATACAAGACAGAGATAAGTAGATAGCAACCCACTAATGTACACGAATTCACAGAAACGGCTTCCTGCCTCTGCCTACTCATCCCAACCTCCATACAGGGCGTCCGTCTTGTACACATAATACCTCAGATCGATTTCACTTCCTTCCGCATAGTAGCCCTCCACGTTGACCTCGACATAACCATCTATCTCGTCATCTTGACTCACCTCTAACAAAGAGGGTTAATACCAAGGTGAGTATAAAGTACTCAATAAGCGATAATAGCAAATATGCAATCTTATGCTAACATCAATAGATCAACATTCATATATCTTCTCATCCTCATTCTTAAAATAAGTTTGTAGATTTTGAAAATGTTAGGCTTTTAGTTTATAAAGTTACTAGTCACTCGTATTTAGATAAAGACCCTTGTAGACTTCGTAGCCTATAGTCTAGGAAACAAGCGTGAATTCATGATTTTATTTAGTGCTACACAAAATTGTATCACTTTACCTATAGCCACTCCGACTCTGACTGTAACAAGTTCATTCGCATTTCCTTATATGTGATGCTCGAGTCGGAGTTTAGAACGTTTTCTCTATTTTAGTGTATTATAACTCCACCCAGTTATCACGATATTGACCCTGTCTTGAGTAGGCTTCAAGCCACGGTAAAATGCGAGACTTAGCCAAATTTTGGGCACCTAAGCCACGGTAAAAATGCATACTTAGCCAAATTTTTAGGCATCCAAGCCACGGTAAAAATCCAGACTTTGCCAAACTTTTGGGCATCCAAGTTATAGTAAAATCGGATGGATGGATTGAAGAAGAGGTGGGGAAGGAGAGGAGTAGAGGAGGCAAAGTGACGAGAGAAGAGGAGATGAGGAGACAAAGAGTCAACCGAGCCTTCTATTTTAAGGAAAAATTTGGCGAGGAGAAGTAGAGGAGGAGAAGTGAGAAGAGAGAAGAGGAAATGAGGAGGAAAGGAGGGGAGTAGAGGTGGAGAAGTGAGAAGAGAGAAGAGGAGATGAGGAGAAGAACAGCTGAGCCTTCTATTTTAAAGGGTAAATCCAACGAGATGAGAGGAAAATTCAAATTTAGCGAGAGTGGGTAAGTTGAAATATTGTCATAGACAGTTATAGGTAAAGAACATATAGTTTGTATCATAAACGGTTTGAAATAAAAATCGCCTGTGATAAGTATAGACATCACAAACGATTTTTAAAATAAAAACCGTCAGTGATAAGTATAGACATCACAAACGATTTTTATTTTGAATCATCTGTGATGTATCATAGACGGTTCAGAATAAAAAATTCATATGATAAGTACGTTATCACAGGCAGTTCTTTCCATCATGGTGAATTTAGAAGATCCATCTTGTAAAATCGTCTGTGGTAACTTTATCATTGACGATTTGTGTTGAACCGTTTATGATGAGACGTTCAGGATAACCCTTTTTGTTGTAGTGTAGGTGCTGACCCCGGATGGTCTGGCATCTCAATGAGAGAAATATCCATTTTGATAACTAAACTAGGGTTTGGATTAAAAATCGTCTGCAAGGCTACAATTAAAAACCATTTGAAAATCCAAATTATCTTACCTTGCTTGAGTTGTTGGAACTCCTAAAATCCAAATACGGTGTGGCTTTTTTTTTCCAATTTTCTTCTTCTAAAATCTGTCTACTAGGATCTTTGTTTCTTCTATGTTATTGCAATATTTAAGAGTTGTGTTCGTAGGATTAAAAGATGTGTTCTTGCTATGTTCTTTCATTGTTAGATGGGTAACCTGCTCATTATCTTGTGATGCTATAACGGTGGATTCTAATCTTAATGAAAATGAAATACACCTTGTGTTTGTCTTGTATTTGCTTGTTTTTCAAAGGGCATATATAGCTAACATTTCCAAAGGCTAGCCGAAAACAAAAAAATAGATATTGAATGAACTATTGCATATGGTTTTGTGGTATAAACCGTCTGTGAAAGACTATCACAAATAGCTCAAACCAAAAATGATCTGTAATACTCGCACATCACAGATGGTTTTATCTACCAACCATTTATAATGGAAAAGTATCACAGACGGTTCTATATTTTAACCATCTGTGATACTCGTCCATCACAGACGATTAGTTGCTAGAACTGTTTATAATGTGCGAGTATCACAGAAAATTTTTGGTTCGAGCCATCTGTGATAGTCTCCTTCACAGACGGTTCTTTATACAAACTTTTGTGTTATGGCTTTTCATGGAAGGTTCACAAACCGTCTATGATAGCTACCTATTATCATAGACACATAAATTCAGATGGTTTAGAAAACCGTAGGTGATGCTGGTTTAGAACCATTTGTGATTACCATTTCTGAGGTAGTGCAATGTGGTCGTTAACTACCAAAGACTACATTCCCCTGGTCGGAGAGTCAATGTTCGTTAATCCGACGAGTCACCACTTAGAGGTCTTATGAACTGATACATGGGCCCACCTCAAGGCAACTCCTCCTGCGTGGTAGGATAAAGCACGTGCTTTATCTCCCTTCTAACCGCATGATGACTTGACCCTACATCTCTAATGACAACCGCCTTGTGGTTATCCCCATGATTCATTCCCACTGACAATAACCGAAGAATAATTATTGTCGGGTTTCTCTCGTTATTAGCAACCGTTAGCTCAACTAGACGTAAGAAATCGATAAAGGCGATGCGCTCACATGTAAAATTGACACCTTTTTGACGCTATTTAAGTCCGACAAGAGATGAGAAAGAAAGATAGATTCTATAGAATTAAAGGAGATCTCTAGACCGAAAAGCAAATTATAGAGGCAAGAAGTAGCGATCCTAGGGTTAGTAGCTTTCCCTTTGTAATCTCTCATTGAGAGCATCTTGTAACCAAATTCGTAGTAATAAAGATAGTTTTCATTCTCCTTTTAAACCCTTCTGTGAGACTTGGGTTTTTTCCACAATTTGTAAGATCAACGATTTGATTTCAACAATAACAATTCCTGTAGTGTCTCAAGGTGGATTAATCCAATACTATTTTTCTAATATATGTCAATATTCTTGATTTGATATTACATATCTATGATCCGAGAAACATGATCATCATTCAATACATTGTTTCACAAATTTGTCAATTAATATAAATGATAGTTCATAAATTATCAATCAATATAAATGATAGTTCATTATAAAGATATAATAATATATTATTCAAACATTTATAAACATATAAACGATACAATCATTTCTACTGTTGTCTCCGTAATATTTCACTCGCACTATCAGTATATGCAATAACGTGCGTGCGGATCTAACCTTAAGATCCAACCGCGCGCGCCTGGACCCTGTACGTACGTACGGGCGCGCGCGCACATGCAGAAACATGCGTGCCTGCGCCGTCACCTGATCGCCTCGGGCGGGCGGGCAGCCGGCCGCGCGGCACCACGGACCTTTCAATTCTTCGCCGTACTGCACGCGGGGAGCGCGGCCCTAGCTAGCTCATCTGCTCATGGGCACCCCCACACGACCGTACCGCGCGCGCGGGTGGCGTCCCTCTACCGGCACTGCCGGGTACGTACGTGTTTACTGTTTTCCTCCGTCCGCGCGCGGCGCTGTCCACTCCACTTGCACTTGGAGGCGCATGTGGGATACATACGTGTTTACTGTTTTCCTCCGTCCGCGCGCGGCGCTGTCCACTCCACTTGCACTTGGAGGCGCATGTGGGATCCATGTGGGACGGCCGCGCGCGTCGCCGCTGCATTTGTAAATGTACTCCTCCGCTTGGGCTTTTGTACTGGAGCGCCTTCTGATCCTCATACCTACTTGGGAAAGTAAAAAATTAATACGAACAACTAGGTTTTAGAAATAACTTCTCTACTTCTTTCGGCACTGTCTCGTTCCAGAAATAAGACCTTAATCATGAGTACATCATACACCCTACTCCTCTCGCTCTGGAGCGCGCACATATCTTCCCCTCACTTTTCCACTGCTTCCCCCTTTTAAAAACCACTTCTTTCAATTATTACTATTAATTTTTAGCTAAAATCATTAATAAAAGACAATACGAAAAGACAATATGAATGCCTCTTACTCTCATGGTCGGTCCTGGTTCCTGTGACTAAGGCTGTGAAAAAACTCGAGACTCGTGAGCTACTCGAGCTCGGTTCGAATTTTAAACGAGCCGAATCGAACTTGATTTTGAGCTCATGAGGTTCACCAAGTCGAGTTCGAATAGTTCGCGAGTCTCGATTCAAGCTTAAATAGTGATACATATTAACTCTTTACTGAGTTTAGTCGATCTGAATTCAGACTCGAGCTTTTTTATTGTTGAAAATTAGTTTATATTTGAATTATTGTAACTGTTGTCGAGTTTACTCGAATTGAACTCGAACTTTTCTTATTATTGAAAATTAGTACATAATAAATTATTTTATTTGTTATCGAATTTCAACAAGCCAAATTCAAACTCAATCTAGACTCAGACCTCAATTCAATTTCGGCTCGTTTCTATTGAACTCGAGTTTAGAAGATAAGGCCCGCTCAAGGTAAACTCGTTTATAGTTGTACCTGTGACTGCAGTCCGCAGTGCTAGGATGGGCACAGGGTCTAGTGGGCTGGATTGTTAATTTCGACCCACGCGATCGAAGTTTGGCAATTTCTAGATAAATGGCCACAGCCCCATTAATTTGGAGAATTAATGTTTGGCCTAATTATTTTTCTCCATTTTTTCTGTCTTGTTTTCTTTCCTTTTTGCACACCTACTCCTCCTCTTTTGTTAGTGATGGGACACTAGAGCCATATGATCAAATTGATTTTTCGATGCGCCTGATGCATGCACATGTACTAGGCTATTCTTCAGCAGGGCCAGCCCGTAATTAGCAGCTGGGGCCCATATGCCGTAAAAGGCCCTTATTGACCATTAACCCGCCATTAGTCTACCTGGGCCTTTGATCACCATGAGGCCACATACATATGGCCCGGTAGGAAGGCAATAAGAGATTAAGCGAAGTACCTTTTTCTTCACTGGATTAAACTAATAGATGCACCGCCAAGCAGCGGAAATGCATCTGTCCACTGGATGGACCTCCACCAGAAATCTGGACCCGCCAGTGTGCTTTGAGATCCGTGCTAGGATATTTGTGAGCGTATATTTACTGCATTTTGGAGAGGAGATGGCCCACTGATCTCACATGGTGTACTTGCGCCCCAATCCAAATTTTGAATGGCACCACTGGTCAAGTACAGTACCCTGTTTCTATACTTTTGAGTGCTGTCAAATACCTGTGTTATTTTCCCCACAAAAAAAAACAAACAAACTGCCATATACATGTACTGTACACTAATACTCATTCTTTTGCAATTTGGACACAGAAAATCAACACAAACTGCCATATACATGTATTGTACAGATAATACACGTACTTTACAGCAAAACTGGTACTACTTTTGCATACAAAAGAAATCGAAAAATACCACATGCATTGTACTTACTCCGGTGTGTGTGAGAGAGACGGGCGCCGTTGATGAGGTGCGCCTTGGTGACGCCGGCGAGGATGAGGTGCACACCAAGCGATGGTGACAAGGACGACGTGCACCTCGGTGAAGGCAGCGAGGACGAGGTGCACACCAGGGACGGCAGCAATAAACATTACAACTAAAATGAAGAGACAAAATACTCCCCCTATTACGCCCGGAGAATGCTCGCGCGGAGGGAGCGGCCACGTCGCCCCGCGCC
The DNA here is from genome assembly GCA_036346245.1 of Bonia amplexicaulis. Taxonomy (NCBI): domain Eukaryota; kingdom Viridiplantae; phylum Streptophyta; class Magnoliopsida; order Poales; family Poaceae; genus Bonia; species Bonia amplexicaulis. Next base: position 59,319 of record JAYGGG010000079.1, on the reverse strand, counting down.
ACGCTCCGTCCGCCGCGTGCCGCGCGAATGTTCGTACGGTCGGGGAAGCATTTTTGCGAAAAAGTCTCTCTGTTTTTTTGAAATTACATACAAGTCCTTAGTTCTCGCAAAAAGGTCCCTGTCGGTTTTTTTAGTCCCTCCACTTTGCAGGATAGCCCCTCGCGGTTTTCAAATTGTGCACAGATCCCCGTTTGTTTACGTACATATCCTTATTTTTTTACGAAAAAACCCTTTACCTTTTTCGAAAATACGCATTTTGCCTTCGATTTTTTAAAAACTCCTCACGAGTTATCTCTCTTTTATTTTTATGCGTGACGGTGGGCGGCGGCGTGGTGCCGCGCCTATGCTTGCTAGTAGATTAAACAGGACATAGGAATGCGTGGTAGACAGAAACCGCAACATATTCTGCCAGTAGCATTGGAAGGATGATAATAGCAGAGTTCTAGTGTGAAGGCAGAAATAGTGCGCAGAGGAAGTCAAATGCTTTCACATACTAGTAAAACGGTACCTAACACTCTAGATTTGTTAGAAAATATGGTTACAAGTTAAGAAAAGGGAAATGCTTTTGAGATGCTAGTAAAAAACTAATTATTGACTTGTTCATAAATTTTGTTGAGAACGATGGCGGACCTACGGGTATGCCGGGTGGGCCACTGATACCACAGGGCCCACCACGATCTGGCGTGCTGGCGGCTGTTCGGGCATTTGGCTGCTGCACGCACGCAGACGCGTCGCCTTGAAGCCCTCCATCCTCGGTAGTCGGCGTCGACGGATTCCCATCACGACCTCCGCCTGTCTTCTCGCCTGGATCCCTTCCATGCGGCCGCTCGCTCCTCCACCACAATGGCGGATCCCTAGCCGCCATGGGATCCACCAGCCCCAGAGGTCCCCGCCCCCAGAGACTCGCTGCCCTTATGTTCGGTTTGATCTTTCCTGTTTCATAGCTAACTCGATTCTTGGGCTATCTGCAAAGAAGGCGCTACCCTTTTGCACGCAAGTGAAGCGGTTGTTCACGGAGCTAGGAGCAAGTTTCAAAGCTATTGAGTTCGATGTGGAAAGTTAGTGCACTTACCTTTGTATTTTCTTTTCATAGTTCACTTATGAAATCCTAAGTAGGTGGAAGCGGATGGTAGTACCAATAGCGATATTGAACTTTCCGGTGAAAAGATACCCTACTGCATGTCTTGGGAGTATTTCATTGCACTATTTTCTCGGAAGAGAGTACAAACTGAGTTTGAGAGCTTACAGATATGATTTAAGGAAATTTGAGAGGAGATTTCGGGCCTGTTCTTTTTAGCTGCGGCTTGTGGCTTTTGGCTGCAGCTTGTGACTTTTGAACTGTTTGCATGAGAGATTACAGAGTAACAGAAATTCACATGCGGTTTTTGTTGATATAAATGAAATCAGTAAAGTATGTACTATAATTAACTAGTAGATCCTATCTTGAAAAAATACTCTATTTGGAAGCTAGTTACTGTAGAAAAGCCGAAAAACAGCTTCTAGAAGCTGAAAAGAACAGGGCCGAATCATTGAGCTATCCAAGAATCCATGATCTGATAAAAGATCTCTCCTGCTTTAACTTAGAACTGCTCTCCCTATTTCCAGTCGTAGTAATTTCCACAGGAGGATGATCAACTGAAGGCATAAGAAATTAGTTGTTTCCTTCTACCTGTTGTTCAGATTACTTATGTTCAAAATAAAGTTGGGTTATAACTAAAAAGTGCTTCAAATTTTAAGGTCTTGCTCATTTATGCGCTAACAGAAGTTTTGTGACTGCGCTCCTTTTTCACCTTTCAGAACAATCTTTTATATAATTATCACTTGTTTTATTTCCAGTTTTTTCTTTTGTGTTGTGCAAGATGTTCATCTCCAACGAAAGTATTCGCTGGCTCATTCAACCTCTTGGGTCATCTTGCTCCAATTCAGCAGGCGTCGTTGTTAATATTGGGGCCTTTTGTGGACTTCTGGCTGACCAACAAAAGAGTTGATACTTTCAATTATACAACAATAGTTATGGTACGTGAAACTTATTTCGAGTCGGTTAAATTTGTATTTCTTTTATAGATTTGTTGCATTAGAAACCCATTTAGCCTTGTCCAGCTATTTCAACACTATAATATCTTTTAAGCTGTTGATGATTCCATTTGAGCGACATTAAGGATCATCAAGAGATTAGTATTGCCTAGAACCATGCAAATTTATCAGCTGGGTATGGTCTAAGACCTTCGGTTTAGTGTGAACAGTGATAAAGATTTTAGAAATTGATGTTTGATACAAGGATTGCTTCTCAAATTGGTTTTGCTTCTACCAGTGGCAACAACAAGTGTTGAAAGGGTATTTTCTGCAATGGTTTTAGTGAAAACAAAGTTAAGAAATAAGATAGGTAATAGTCTTTTGAATGATTGTCTAGTCATATTCATTGAACGAGATATTTTTTTTGAAGTAGATGAAGATGATATAATCGAGTATTGTAAGTCTCTTTTATTATATTTGAGACTATTAGTATAGTGTTTGAACTATTTATATTGTAATTTGTACAAGTTTCCAACTTAATTCTTGAATTTAAGACTTATCATATTATTTAGTGCCTGTATACCGAATTACGATGCAAATTTTACAATTATTTACCGAATTGGCAAATGGTTTTACCGAATTGCAAATGAAAATTTTAGTGCGGTATATCCTTTGGTAAAATCCTGGATCCGCCACTGGTTGAGGATATATGAGTTCACTACAGAATTTCTACGATGACAATCCAAATGCCCCGTGCTAACAGTAACGACAATCTTTTACATGCAATTAGATAATTTCAGAATCAGCATCCCGTTCCGTACCTCTGGAAGTTTATCCAGAACTAATCCTGCCATAAGTGGCGGAGCTAGGATTTGGTTACGTCTCGGGCTCAGTAGTGGAATAATCTAGGCTATTTGAGGCTGAGCTGAACCATGAAAATGTTATTCAGGCTAGACTGAATTTACCCAGACTGTACATTTGATATTTTTTTATATCCAAAGCTGAAACCTATCATATCCGAGGTGTGGCTTCGGCCCTGCCTGGCATAGTGTTTTGGGCACCCTCAGAAATATCACCTCGTTGGCAGGGTGGACCATTTGTTGTAGCTGATGAAGCCCTAGAGCCATAATAATCTACAACACAACGATGTCATAAAAGAGAACAGACACCTGAGATCAGCGATTAACTTTGCTTTAATGACACAACACAAGGTTTGTACAAAAAAACTACTTGAAATAAAAATTGTAGGTTCTTCAGCCTGAAAAAGATTCTTTTTTTTTTTGGACGTGACCACACAAGCAGCATAGGATAGTATACAGAACTCCCATATATTGCAGTAGACATGTATGTACTTTCTCAAGTTCTAGAAAGCCAAAAGGAACGATCTTTATATGCACCAACAGGATAAATTTAAAAGTCGACAACAAATTAAACTTATCGCAAAAACAAAGATCTACACCAGAACAAATCTCTCTATTCCTCTAGATAATCTAGTTTTCTCTACCATAAACCTGTTCAGACCAACTCCCAGCCCCAAATCCGCAACCAAAAGAGCAGCTTTCTTCCAAAACAAACAAAGGACAATAGTGAAAGCGTGGAATATTTGAGACAAACACGCAATATATTATAAGTCTCAAAGGGTTACATATATATAGCCTGGTATGGCTAATGGGAATGCATGACTAATGTGAACGGGAATAGCTAATGGGAACGTATGATTAATATGAACACAACACATGATTAATGTGAACTCAAGGTTGGCTAGAGTCGAGGTGACACACGGGAGTCGAGACGTAGAAGCCGAGGCCGTGTGAACACGCAAGACTTGCTAATACCCTCATGTAGTCTAAACAGGAGAAGGCCGGACGTTCAGATTGGAACGAAATTCCGTAAAGACTGAAGACGGCAGACCCTTCGTGAAGATGTCGGCGTACTGTGACGAAGTGGGAATATGAAGGACCTGAACCTGCCTAAGGCCAACACGCTCACGGACAAAATGCAGGTCGATCTCCACATGCTTGGTACGCTGATGCTGAACCGGGTTGTTAGAGAGGTATACGGCACTGACATTGTCACAGTAGACAAGAGTTGTGCGCCAGAGTTGACAGTGGAGCTCAAGGAGAAGCTGGCGCAGCCATGAGGCCTTAGCAATATCTTTGGCAACCGCGATACTCGGCCTTGGCACTGGAGCGGGACACTGTATGCTGACGTTTGGATGACCATGAGATGAGATTATCACCGAGAAAGACATCATAGCCTGAAGTAGACTTCCATGTGTCGGACGACCACCCCGATCGACATCTCAGATAGATGGTCAGACTCTTCGGAGATGTGCGGCGAAGTAGGAGGCCATAATCTGGGGTACCCTGAAGATAGCGCAGAATCCACTTCATCGTATCAAGATGAGGCTCGCGAGGATCGTGCATATGCAGGCAGACCTGTTGAACAGCATAGGTGATGTCGGGATGAGTGAAGGTCAAATACTGCAGTGCACCAGCAAGACTCCGGAAGTGACTAGCATCTGCCACGGGCACACCAGCAGAGGAGAGCTTCGACTGAGTATCCATAGAAGTACTGCAAGGCTTGCAGTCTGACATTCCTACTCGACGGAGAATGTCCAACAAGTACTAGTGTTGAGACAGGAAAAGAGAGTCGTCCTGCTGATGAACAGACATGCCCAAAAAATGATGGAGCTGACCCAAATCCTTCATAGAGAACTCGCGCTGAAGAGCTGCAATAGTGCGGTGCAATAGTGGCGAGGAAGAGGCCGTCAAGACAATATCATCAACATATAAGAGCAGATAAACTGTGTTGGCGCCACGATGAAACACAAAGAGAGATGTGTCTATCTTTGCTTCAACAAAGCTGAGAGAAAGCAAATAGGTAGCAAACCAACTGTACCAGGCACGAGGTGCTTGCTTCAGCCCATAGAGAGACTTGTTGAGGCGACAAACATGATCTGGACGAGCAGGATCAACAAAACTCGAAGGTTGCACACAGTAGACTGTCTCGGTGAGGGTGCCATGAAGAAAGGCATTTTTTTACATCCAGCTAATGAATTTTCCAATCCTAAGAGAGCACTAGAGTGAGAACTGTGCGGATGGTCGCCGGCTTCACCACAGGACTAAAAGTCTCATCAAAGTCAATGCCGGGATGCTGTGTGAAGCCCCGAAGAACCCAACAGGCCTTGTAGCGATCAAGAGAGCCATCAGTGTTGAACTTGTGCCTAAAAACCCATTTGCCAGTGACAACATTAATACCGGGGGGCGCGAGACGAGCACCCAGGTATCGTTGCTGAGGAGGGCGTCGAATTCCTCATTCATCACCTGACGCCAATTTTGACGCCACTTCATGAAGATTGAGGCGCTCGGCCGACAATCGAAAGCCAGTTTTACGTCGTGTGACCATGCGGTGATAATTGGTCACGGGCGGCACCGAGACCATAGTGGCAGGGCATGGAGGCCACCAGAGGCCTCTGGTGTGAGCCAGCAGGTCAAGGCCGGCACCAGGAGTAGCGGGTGTGGGGCAGCTGACCGGCTGGTGAGCGGACAACATTGGGTCAACGAGAGGCCCTGAGGGCGAGCTAGGTCCAGGGGGGCAAGCCAGGCCCCAGGGGTGAGCCAAGGCGCACATGGGGGCCGAGCCCAGGAGGCGAGACGAGTCCTGGGGACAATGTGCCAGGTCCAGGCAGCCGGACAGAGCTACGCGGTGAGGCTAGCCGAGGCCCATTTGTCACAGGTGGCGGCCCAGGAGTAGGCACGACACTCGGAAGGAAACCGGTGGTGTGTTGTACGTTCTGACCTGCATGGGACTGGGAAACAGTAGCGTCAGTTAGAAAATCAAGATCCGGCGGCTGGGAGGAGGCTTGAGGAACGAAAAGGAGGTTTCATCAAAGAAGACATGGCGTGAGATTATTATTTTATTGGTCAGAAGACAACGGTAACCCTTGTGGTCAGAAGGGTAGCCAAGGAAGATGCATAGGGTGGAACGGGGAGACAGTTTTGTAACATCCCAAAATTTGTGATTTGTGAAAATTTAAATTCAAAATAATTATTTTAAAGAAATTGGATCTTAATTGAATTTTTTGAGTTTTTCCAGTCTTTAAATTCAATTTCTAGAATTAAAAAGAAATCTTAGTTTGAAAATATAATACCAAAATAACTTGAAAATATTTTAGCTAAGCTCAAAATACCCTAGATACATATGTGAATTTTTCTAGAATTTTTGGAAGAAATTTCATATTTTCCTGAGGCTTAATGAAATTTTTAGGCTTTTCTGTACATCAAAAACTAAAAAAAATAATAATTTCCTTCCCCTCCTCTCTCCGGCTGCCGCGTGGACGGCCGGATCCCTGCCCACGTCACCGCTCCATCCCGTCTTCCCCTCCTCTCGGGCGGACACATGGCCGGCCCCATTTGCGCCACGCTGCCACCCGGCCCATCTCACCCGCCCGCTCCTCCTTCTCCCGCAGCCGTCCGTTTTCCCAGATATCATCTCGGCCGCTCCCTCTCACTTAAACCCCAAACCCCATCCGCTGCCATCCGATCCCCGCTCCGCGATCTCACCGTCCGCCTCTCTCTCTCACCGCCACCCCGACCCCACTGCCGAGCCGTTGTCCCTAACCGCCTCCGCCGCTCGCCTGCCGCCACTTTCCCTCTCCTCTCTCTCTCTCGCAACCGCCGCCACTCCCACCTCCGGCGTCAAATCCATGGCGACCGGTTGCTCCCCGAGCACCCCGCTCTCCACTCCGCCACCCTCCGCCTCAATTCTCCCTCCCGGCCGCTCCACCGCCCACGCACCATGCGCAACCAACCCTACTGCCGTCGCCAACTCCGGCGAGGGATTGCCAGAGCCTTGGGCCACGCCACCCCTCGCCGACCCCACCATCATCTTCCCTGTGCCGCCGCGTAGTTCCGGACCCCTGGTCGCACCTCCTCGTCGCCGGGCCGCCAGCGCCTTGAAGCACCCGAGCCGCTTCTTCCTCGTCGCCGGCCACGTCCGCTCGTCGCCGTGCACCACGCCGGTAAAAGCAGACTCCCTCCGTTCCTCTCCCTCCTGCGCCACTCGCCGGGCCATCGCCACGGGCGCCGGCGAGTTCTGGGCCGGCGTCGCCTCCGGTTGGGTTGCCACCGTGCTGCGTGGCGGTGAGGTGGCGCCTCGATCCCGCCACCTCGGCTCCCCTCGCCCCGTCGGTGCCACGCTGCCCACCTCGGCCCGTGCCACCTCGGCTTCCCTCGGTCCGTGGACTCGGTCCACATAGACCGGGGCCCACTGTCGATCGGCCCACCCTGTGGCGTCGGTGGCATAATAAATCCGATTTTCCGGTGAAAATAAATCGGCCGAAAAAGAAATTCGATGCTGACGTCATAATTCTGAATTTCCCTTAGAAAAATAATTCCAAAAATCCAGTTTATTCTTTTTCTTTAATTTTAAACTTCCCGAGGCCCGTACTTTTTCATCCTAACTCCGATTGAACCATTCAAATTTCTAAATTCATCACAAATTCCAAACTATCCATTTATGCGATCCTTTTGAATTTTTGAAATTTATTTGATACTTTTAAATTTAAATTTCAAATAACCAATTCATTTTCAAAATCTCAGTTTCATCCCAAATTTTCTGTACATCTCCAAAGATCCAAATTCAACTTTGTAAAATATCCATAAAATTTATATTATTTTTCTAAGATCAAATATCTTATATTCAAATTCTTTTTCATTTAGTCCTCCAAAAATCCTTTCTTCCTCGTTTGAACTCCGAATCTGTTGAAACCTTCTCCTAAATTCATATAAAATTATAAAATTTCTTCCAGTAATTATATTATATCTTTGTAGTGTTATTTATATTTATTTGTTCGTTTGTTTTCTTGTTTTGCATGTAGAATCCGACGTTGTGGAAGAATTCGCAGACCCGCAGCAAGAAAGTCAAGATATCGCACACGAAGACAAGTCTCCTTTGAACATTTTGAATCTATGTTTGTGAAATTTTTAGATTATTTTAAATTTATTGTATGTGCTATGTTACATAAAATGATAACTTATGTTGTAAGGATAATAGTTAAACCGATAATTGTTATACTCTCATTTGACATTGATAACCTTGTACCTTTGTCACCATAGAACTCTTTTGTCTCAATATTGAGATTATTATGAATTTGATAATTTTAGAATGGTAGTAAATGCTTAGACAAGCTAGTCGGTCAGAATAACCTTCGGGTGGAAAATAGATATGAATGATTTCATCTAGTAGCAGTCAATATTGTTGTTGTTGTTGTTAAGATGGTGAAAGATGTTTTAGACTTGGATGGATGGCAAGATTGGATTGGTGCTGTCTAGCACGAGAACTTAAAAAGTGTATGTTCCACCCAAGTCAATTAAGGATCGACTCTTGTGTTTGTCCAAACTGAGCACTACCATACAACCACATGTCTATATGGGTATGACCTAGCTGATTAATTTACAATAGACTAGCTTAGGTACCACCAGTGGAAAGTGGGTGCCAGAGTGTACTGGTTATTCACAGTGAGGGACAGTGTTTACTGTACTCATACGGCGCAAGAGGGGGCTTCTGAATGTGGTGGATTTAACCCTTCAGCGGTGAAATCTCAGCTGGTGGTGACTAGCTAGACTAGAGTAAGGTAAAGGCTTTGTGACGCATTATCTGAGTCTCATGCCTAAGGAAGCATGTTGGCTATTAAGATAGTTTCTCTCTTGTGGGTAAAGTTGTACAACCTCTGCAGAGTGTAAAACTATTCGAATAGATGTGCCCATGGTCAAGGGCGGGCAAAGATTGCATTCACATGGTAGTTTTCTGGTTTTAAAATAAAATTTTGGGAACCCGTGAGTGGATGGAACTCTCGGGGTTGTTCTGGTGGTTGAAACTAGTGTGGGTGGTTGGAACCCGTAGATTTGAACCTTGGTGGATGGAACCTGTGATTTAGTGAAGGTGGTTAGAACCTTCACGATAAAAATGTTAAATAGTTTCAGTCAATGTAATTACTCTGTTAAATCATGCCTTCCAAAATATGTAATGGTATTAGAAACAAAATATTGCTTTGTGCAAAAGAACCATATGACCTCTTTGTTAAAAGCCTTACATCTATTGCATTTTCCCAAGATTTGTGGAGTACTTTATGTACTCACATGCTACATCTAAAAATATAATCTCAGAGGAATATGAAGCTCAGGAAGGAGACTACGACTACTTTGCGTGTGGATTCGACGAAGGATTTCCGCAGTACTAGGTTGCGCTTCCCCAGTCAATTGCCTGTGGCGTATTGATGGGTCTTTACCAAAGTTTATTTGCTTCTGCTGTGTTAATACATCGATCTTCATCTATTTCTTTATACATATTTCAACAATTTAGCATGGTGAAAGATAGATGAATCTAGCAATTGTACATGCTCATATAGTATCTAAATAAATGACAGGTTAAAGGTTAATATCACCAAGGCAATATTCCAACACCTCCTTACGTAATGCTTCCAAACAGTCAGATTAATTACTAGAGACAAAATAATTCAATTTATCCAACATGATAGAAATTTAAGCAATCATAATAATCATTGCAATTCTTTTGCACACCCTCAATAACTCTATGAGTTCCAAACATATATAGACAAATTCTAAATCACGCTTCTTCCAGAATCTATTACAAGGCGATAACAAATTAATAAACTACACTTCCGAGGATGCTAATTATAATTAATTATGCAACATGCTAACATCTCAACTTGATAATTCATACCTTATGAATTAGTTTATATGATTACCACTTTCCACTTAAGCATAGCAATACACCATAAAGGGTTTTAACACTCTCCTTCAGAGAGGAGTGAAAATAAACTTCAACACTCGAAATAATCTAAAAGAATGTACATAAATCCAAGGCTTTAACATATTAATGAGTTTGCAACATAAAACTTTCATTAAGAAAGATACCAAGCGAACCAACGAGACATGAATCACAATAAGACAAAACTTCCGAAGGGAACATCCTTACAAATCAACAATATTCACAAGGAGCAAAAGTGTCTCAAATGCTCTGAAAAGAAACAATAATTGTTTCAAGGAACAGGTAGAGACCAATTGCAAAACAACAACTGCAATGAACCACAAACTCAAGAGAAATTCATTGCTACAATAAGCCAAGAATCGGCCAGAATCCACTTAAGGAAGATAACAATGTTTCTAAAGAAACTCACTCACAACATCTGCAATTAAGTTACCTGAAATAACTTCATCGCTACTCCCCGTGCTACAAACAGTCATTTTTATTAAGTTACCTGAGATAACTTCATCCCCCCTCTGTTGCCATTTCGGTCCTACATTTATTAAGTTGAATATTTAACGAAAGTCATATTTATTTAATATTGCTTTGAATTTAGTGACTAGCCTTTTAGATAATTGCTCAAACCATATTAATTAATCATATATAAACTAATCAAAATTTAAATCTTACATAATCTCATTTATATCCTAGCTAAATTTTATTAGCTTCTCTACATTATTCCCTAATTTTTCCTTAATTTTTATTAATTAAAATGGGCTAAAAAACAGAATAAGAATGTGGGGGGAAAAAGTGCTGCCAACCGAATTTGAACTCAGGATATGTATATTAATGCACGGCTCGGTTGACCATTGAGCTATTGCCCATTTACTGATTGAACAGAGGGAACTATTTGGAAAATGCAATCCACGGCTGGGGCAAAACAGAGCAAGTCGGCGCCGGCGGAAGGCGTGTAACACCCCAGGACCCACAATGCCCTGGGATGCCACTAATACTACTCTACAGCTAGTCAAATTATAAAAATAAAATAAACTAGCAACAGTACTAAGCAAGATAGTATAAGCGGAAGCGTAAACAACTAATAAATAACAGAATAATAAGAGCAAATTAATATTCATAATCAACTTAAACATAATAACCAAAGGGACGGTTCCAAAATAACATTAATAAGATGAAACATATATCAATATGATAACTAAGCAAAAGACTAGAATTCTTCCAACTTTATTTCAGCATTAAGTTTATAATACAAGTGCATCAGTGCGGTGCCGCTCTACCCTTCCCAATGCATGCTCAAAGTCCACCTGTAGGGAGGGGGAAAAAGAGTGAGATAAAAAAATCTCAGCAAGCAAACTATTTAACAAGTTATTCAAACTACAAGCAATTTAAATATCATCATTATAATTACATACATCCACAATTACAATTTATGTTCATAATTATTAAACCACCATAAACTTTCATTAATCATACCTCTTAAATTTCAGATTTAATTAGCATATGAATGCAATCATTTTATCCCGTATTAAATACAAAAGAAACATTTATTCCTCCGCAAACCTCAAAAGATTAATCAACAACATTTAATCTTCCATAATTAACAACGTATCTATTCTCGACCTCAATTCACTACCAATGACGGTATAACATTGACAATTAGTTCATGATTGACCACTTTAAATCCTCAACCACTACCACTACCAAAGGCAATAAAACATATGAATGACTTACTTCAATACTATATTACTTCTCATATCCACAATTACTATAAACAATTAAAACAAGAGAAAAGAGTTTCATGCCACCATCACAATCACACAAGGGACGAACCACATTCCAAGATCACGACCACAACCTTCATTCCATCAATAGCTCACAAGAGCCAATTCCACATTACAACTATGAAGTTGTACATTCCACAAAATAACCTCACCACATTATATTGCATATGTATGCAAATGATCATTACACAATGCAATGCAATGCATATGAATGCTCATGCTATGCTCCACATTACTCTTGCCGAGCGGGAAGTGCGATGCATCGTATTTCGGCAATATACGAATGCTTCCAGGGCGAAGAGGTGCGTCGTACACGACAATATACGACATTGCCTGCAGTGCGATCAGCGGCTATAAGCGGCGACATCCACATACACAAAGGACGTGATATGACATGAATGATTGAATGGTATGAAAATTCATTAATCACATTGATTCATCCGCAAGGAGCATTATCACGCTCTCAACATAATCACATCCACCACATGCTAATTTCATGATCAACATTATAACATTAAGCAAGAATTACGCAATTAAAATATCATGCAATCATGGAAATTGTATCAAATTACGATAATAATGTAAACGAAAGTAGTAAGAACAACGGGTTAAGCGGTAGCAACCACCGCTACGTTTACTTGCCTCAATTCGACGAAGCGAAGCACAACAAAAATCAAGAGCGCTGGGGACAAGACCACCTAGTCTGTAGAATTTTTCCACTTTTTCCTCCTCCTCTTCTTCTCCTTCCTTCTCCTCCTTCTCCTTCTCCTTCTCCTTCTCCAAGGGCAGCAATGGGGCATCAATGGCAGCAATATGGGAAGGGGAGGCGCCAAGGAGGGGTGGGGCGCCTAGGGGTGGGGGAGGGTGGAGGGCCAAGGAGAGTTTTATAAAGGGTGTTAGGGTTTGGGAGGGTACAGGCCCCATTTGGGCCGGTGGCCCAAAGCGGCCCTCCTCCTCCGGACAGCCCAAAACATCCAAATTAATTGTTTTAATTTATTTAATTCATTTTACAATGTTCTACAATTCATATTTTTCCTTCCCGATTCTGCGAAAAACCGCGACTCATGATTGTTTAAAACTTACGTAATAACGACGTTCGAGGTATTACAAGGCAACCTTGCCGGCGGCGAGGCTGGGAGGGCTGGGGACCGTCAAAATGGGGTGTGGGGAGGTGGTCAAGCTACAAGAGGTGATGCGTTGGCGGAGGCGGTGGTGGGCGGGCGGCGGCGCAAAGCGGCGGCGAGGTGTGCTTAGGCGGGCGCGGAGAGGAAGAAGGAGGGATTTTGGGTGCGCGTGAGCTAGAGACAGGCAGGTGGGTGCTTACCACGCTACTTGTTGCACCGGAGGATGTCCGAGGTTGGCCGGCGACGGAGGCCGTGGGCGGCGCTGGGTGCTTCACGGTGCCGGCGAGCTAGGGTGGACGAGGAGCTCCGGCGATGGTTGGAGGAGGTTCGTGGCGGCGGGAAGTTGCTCCTAGAGCATGGAATCGGGCGATGGTGATCCAAAAAAGTGGCGGCGGTGGAGGCGCATCTGGCCGGCGGTGAGGAAAACCGGCCGTGCGGCGAGCCGGGGGCACCAATGTCCAATTAACTTGGATGGGATGTACACGGGGAGCGGAGGGACGTCGAAATGGTGGAGCTTCGCCGGAGCGGCCGGGGCGGCGTGGAGGCGCGGTGGTTGCTTTCGGGGAAGAAGGGGAAAAAAGGTAGGGAGGAAGAGGAAATGGTGCGGGGCAAAAAAGTGGGAGCTAGCGGCTTCTTATAGCTGCAGAGGGCGAGGAGGCGCAGCTGGCGGAGGACCGGGTGGCAGCGGAGGACCACCAGGCAAAAATAGGGGCGGGGCTCGGCGCCGAGGCGGCGGCCGGCGGCGCGCGGTGGCTTTTGCGGTGGCGGTGGCGATCTTTGTAGCTTTGCGCCGCGCCGCGTCGCATCGCAGCGAGGCGGCGAGTAGGGAAGATAGGGAGGAGGGAGAGGAGAAAGAAAGAAGGCACGGCGCTCGGGGAGGAAAGGAAAGGAAAGAAGGAAGGAGGTAGGCGCTTGGCCACGCGGCAGAAGGAGAGAAAGACAGGGGGAGAGAAAGGGGCTGGGCCCACTTGGAAGTGAGGGGAAAGAAAAGGAAGGAGAAAGAGTAAAAAAGAAAGGCTCAAGTAGGATTTTGAATTTTAGGATTTTAAATTAAATTTCTATTTCACATATAAGATTATTGCTTTCAATTTTTGCATGACCTTTGAAATTTAGAATTTAAATTTTCAGTTATTTAAATGTGGGTTTTAAAAAACTCCTTAGACCTTTTCTTCTCTTTTACCTAAGTAATTTGATTTCAGATTTTTATTCCAATTATTTAATATTTAAATGTTAATTTGTATGTAGATCCTTGGATTTTCTATTTCTCTTATTAACACCATCATTTTTCTTAAACCTGGATATTATTTCTCAATATATTAATTTGCATGCCACCCAACAACTCAAAAGATTTCAAATAAATATTTAAAATAAATTCAAATGCCATCAAAGTACAAGAAAAGATTTTAAAATTCCATATTTTTGGAATAACCAAATTTTCGGATATTACAATATCACACATTCTCAATACATAATGCAAATTCGCATATATATCACATATTCTTATATACATAAATGCAAATTCACATATATATCACACATTATCATATACAAATATAAATGCAAATACATAACATATGACACATAAATATTTCATTCATCATTCCACTTTCTTATTCATCATTCCTTCATGATGATCGACGCGTATGTACCTAGTTTCATCACGTTGTTCTTCCTCAACCCTTAAACCATTTCCGAAAGGTGGCAACTCGTTAAATTGATTGCACTCTTCCTCGTCTACTACATTATCTACTCCAACAATTCTTCTTTTTCTATGAAGAACTACATGGTGCTTGTTATTTGCATGGTCGGTTACATAGAAAACTTGAAGAACTTGGTTAGCGAGTACGAATGGTTCGTCTTTGTATTCGACACGTTGAGGTCCACAATAGTGACATCGTACTTGTCAACCTCCATCTACGGAGATGGACCCAACGGCATCGAAATAAGGGGATCATAAAAAGAACGTAGTCGAACTCCCAAATCTTTTCTATGAACTCATAGTAGGAGTTCCTCAATCCATCGGTACAGAACGCGTCTATGAGAACACCGCTATTCTCGTTAGTGCACTTTACATCTCAAGTCTGTGTATAGAATGTGTACCTATTTATGTCATATCTTTGCGATGTCGCAGCTGTAAATATTGGCCCTTTTGCCAACATTTAACCATTAGTTGACGAGATACTAGCGACTCGCTCCTTCAACCATTAGTTGAACCGACTGTTGTGTTGTCTCATGATCCAAACATCCGACCGCTCTAGATTCTGTTGCCTAAGCATATCCTTGTGCTGGTCAATATACGGGGACACTTCAGTCATGTGTTGCAAGACCGTGAAATGAGCTTGAGCATACGCATCCATATCTAGAGTGATTGCTTTCCTTCTGATGGTCCCGATACCTTCAAGCCTCCCCTCATGGCGAGATCGAGGCACACCTATCAGTTCAACATGAGCCATGTAATCAACACATAACTCAATGATCTCTTCGGTTGCATAATTTTCGACGATGCTGCCCTCCAGCCAATATCGATTATGATGAGACAATGGGCTTCCGATCTTTCGATAGGATGATAACTTCGATTTGGAGGAGATCAACTTTCACGATGCAGGTTTCTAACCGGCCATGACTAGAACACCAATCAATCGCTAAACCACACTTTGAATCATTATCAACCGTGTCAAGAACACGACTGACCTGACCACAAAGGTCTATTCTTGCATGCAACCGAAGAACACGCAAGAACAAGATAATAAGCAATCTAAAAATTGCAAATAGGAATGAAATACTCAATATGGTGGCACTACTACAAAACAAGTTATACTAGATGTCTTATCACAGACGGTTCATATGGAGCCGTCTGTGCTTTGATTATTACAGACGGTTCATGGCTAAAACCGTCTATGAAACTATCATAGACGGTTAGGTTTAAAACCCGTCTGTGATATACGAATTATCACATACGGTTTTTAACTAGAACCGTCTCTAAAACTATCACAGCCGGTTTTTATTTACAACCGTTTGTGTTTTGTCGTTTGTCATATGAACTACAGAAGCTATGTACTGAGACGAGATAAATTCAAGGTAAATTTATTACAAAAGTCCAAAAAGATATTCCCAGATCTTAGTCTTCTGGGCTTCATATGCTTCTTCTTCAACTTTTGGAGTTGGAGGATCAGCCGCTGAGTTCTTGAATGCCGTGAAGTTTGCTCTTGCTCTGTGCACTTCCTCCTCCAGCCTGGGCAAATCATTAGCGCGGCCCATTATCTCATAGAGGATGCCATGATAAGATTCCTCATAATCGGCAGCTTCTGCTTGATCGGCAATGTTATCCATATGTCTCTCCACTGCCGCAAGAGCTTCTTCCGCTTTGTACAAATTGCAGAGAAGAACGAGGCTAAGGGCGGTTCCCTTTGTTGAGCGGCAATGAGACACCTCCGTCAACGGCGGATGATGAGGTCTAGCTGACGGATGGAAGTGAGTCGAAGAAGGAGAGCAGGGCGAGAGCGGAGGAGCTGCTCTAGACGTAAATTGTTGGCCGCCTATGTAAGATTGTAGCCGAACAACTCATAATGGATAGATGAGAGAAAGGAGATCAAAAGAATATTAGATGCCATTATTGAGAAATCTGGTGAAGAAGATGAGAGGACAGTTTAGAAGAGTTGGATTAGAACACGCATATTTAAGCGTTATCACAGACGGCTCATATTTCAAACCGTCTCTGATATTAATATCATGGACGGTTCGTATAACCTTATCACAGACGGTTCGTATAACAAACCATCTCTAATATGTGAGTTATCACAGACAGTTCGTATAACAAACCGTCTCAGACATGTGAGTTATTATAGACAGTTCGTATAACAAATTGTCTCTGATATAGTTATCACAGACGGTTCGTATAACAAACCATCTCTGATAATGACACGTCACTGATCCGTGGCGTGTCACCCAGGATTTTGATCGCACCCGTCCATTCTCTCCACATCGAATGGCAGGCATCGGTTCCTCCCACCGCTCAGCCTTTATTAATTACCCCCATCTACCTTTCCACCGGCAATCATGAGTGAGTCCATCCATTATATAGCTTCCTGCATCCCCCTCGATGATGTCGACTACCACCGTGAGTTAGCGCCTCCGTTGTGACACCATGGTCGACTGCGTAACACACTCTTGTCATAAGTATCGTAAGAGTGTCTTCCGTAGTCTCACCGTCATACCACAAAGGTGGTGTTACCACTGCCTCTCCATTGCCGGTGATATCCGGTCACGCACCATCCGATGCCTCCAGTTTGTTCCTTGACCACGCTGAATACCGTCGTGAGCTAGCGCCTCCGTTGTGACACCTCGGTCGAATGCAAAACACATTCTTGTCGTAAGTGTCGTAAGAGTGTCTTCTTCATTCTCACCATCGTGCCACAAAGGTGGCACTACCGCCACCTCTCCATTGCCCTTGATATCCGGCTGCCATCCGATGCATCCAGCTTCTACTGTCTTCTAGGATCTCTGCTTTTTATATATTCTTGCTATGTTAAAGAGTTGGGTTCGTTATCTTGTTATTCTGTAATGGTGGATTCTAATCTTAATGGAAATGGAATGTGTTGTTGTGTTAATTTGCCACTGTATTTGCTTATTTTCAAAGGGCATAGATAACATAATTTCTTGAGGCTAGCCGAAACACAGAAAATGTTAGGTATAGAGTGAACTATCATAGACGGTTTTGTGGTATAAACCACCTATGAAGGACTATCACAGACGGTTCTATATACTAACTGCCCGTGATACTCGCTAATCACAAACGGTTCGTAACTAGAACCATCTGTGATATGTAGGTATCACAGATGGTTTTTGGTTCAAGCTGTCTGTACTAGTTTTCTTCATAGACAGTTCTAGTCACAAACCGTCTACATTATCTTTATCATAGACGGCTCACAAATCGTCTGTGATAACATTTGATTATCACTGACATATAAATACATGCGGTTCAGAAAACCGTCCGTGATGATAGTTCTGAACCATTTGTAATGACCCTTTTTGTAGTAGTGTGGGATTCTGAAGTGGTATTCAGGGTTGGTCTAGTCGACACAAGGCAATACACGACGTTGCAATGTAACTAACTTTTAATTAAATGAAATCCCAGTAAACTAGAGTGGTACGACATGCTTAAATAGGGGAGGGGAAGCCGCACAAAACTTAGAAATAAGGGAGTGATACTATTCATAGTTCTGTTCATGTGAACAGTACAGCCATGAATAGTATGGGCCAACAGGGGGCGCCTTCCCCTTTGGCCTAAGCATTACAAGGCCTAAATTGGCCTAAACAGGTGATATAAAACTTTATTTTAGTGATTGTGGTGTACACAGAAGGAATTTGGAGGTGGGCTAGATTTATTGGAAAGATGACAAGATAAGCATTCTCAAACAGACTCCGAATGTGACATTTAAAGTTGGACCGGTGGGTGTGGAGGAGGGGTCGGATGAGGAGCTGGGGTAGGAGAGTGGTCGGAGGAAGAGTTCAGTGTTTTGCCGGAGGAGGGCCTTTACGATGACGAGTTGGGGGCCTTCGAGGCAGAGGAGGTTCCCGTTGAGGAGGTGAAGGCGCCCACACCGATGGACAGGATGGCGCCCACGCCGCACTACGTCGAGATCGTCAGCATGGAGAAGCTGGAGACGCTGTACAAAACTGCGGGATGTACCTGCTGGGGAATCACATCGCCTTGATCGAGATGGAGCACCTCCGCGACGTCACTAAGGTGTATCCAAAGCTGAAGGTGCTCAAGGATGAAGAGGACTGGTACATCGGCAACATCGATCTCGTCGAGCAGGCGATGGAGCTAGACACGAGGCTCTCCATGCTCGAGCGATCGCTTCAGGGTTTCGGTAAGCATCTTAGTGAAGGCGTCGTTGACCTAGAGGAAATTGACTTCCATGCCACGCTCAGCCTCTTTACCGACCTTCAGCCACAGAATGTCAGTGACCGCATCGCCTCCGTCTGCAACTCCATCAACGAGCTCCATAAGGTCTTCTACTCCGCCGCCCGCCTTATGAGAACATTCTTATGCTCGTCGATCGGCTTCTAGATCTCGTTGATGAGTCGCTTGATGAGCCGATCGTCTACCCTCCCCCTCAATGGCGGATTTAGAATTTTATGAATGAGTGTTCGCTAATTACATTGTGTTACGTTTATAAAAACTGAAGATAAAAGTCACATTTCTAAGTCTATTTAAAGTCAATAACACAATTTTTTTGAAATAATAAACTAATACTAACACTTTATTTGGTGGCAGCACAATTGCAACTTTTTAGAGTAAAACTATTACAACTTTAGTTGACAACACAAGTGTGTACTTTGTTTTTAAACAGATATTAACTTTAACCCACTTCTCTTTTCTTATTTTCTATGTTAGCATATTAAATGGTGTTTTTTTCACACACATAGAAAAAGAAGTAGTACATATTTTTGTTTTTGACATATGTTATCTCTATTTATGATTTACCTCTCTCTAAGAATAACAATTAACATGGGCACTTTGACGAACATATTGCTTTCGAAAAATAAAATATAAATATTTATAAACCAAAACCAACTCTCCCAAATGATGTATATTTTGGATTGAAAGGATTATATAAATTCTTGTGACCACTGGATTTATGACAATTGGCACCATCAAATTCCTTCCAATAAAGCATCCAAAATATCTAGATATTTCTAGGAAACTATCTAGATTTAAGATCATGTTCATGGGATCTCTAGAACCCTTAATTATCCATATCTTTCATGTAGATAAATCATCCAATATTCCATCCAGTAATTTTAACCTACAGATTAATATATGGTACTAGAAGATGATAAATTTACCAGATAACCAGATTACAAAATTCATAGCTTAAAATCTATATATCTGATCAACATAAATAAATATTGTACAGAAAACTATCAAATTTCTCTATAATTATCTAGAAGATGACATTTTTAAATTACTCTCATATAGTACCCAAAATTACAGAAGAACAATATAGCAGATTAACCGATATACTAGTCTTTTCCCTAACAAATACTTTTTACTTCCTCTCAACTCTAATCTCTAATTAAATTAACAAACATAGAAAACGAAGATGACATTTTTAAATTACTCTCATACAGTACCCAAAATTACAAGAGAACAATATAGCAGACTAACGAGGAGCGAGAAAGCCACGATCTCTAGTCCGGCCCCAAATCCGCAATCCTCATAGCCCAATCCCAAACCTCTCTCGTCTCTAGTTCCAGCCCATCCTCTTCCTTGAACTCGTCGCCATATCTCATCGAGATAGCGGCGGCGGCTATTGCTTCGCCGTTTGTCTCAAATTGTCACGCCAACGCCATTTAATCCTCGAAGCGAAGGAATTCTTCTCTCCTAGGCGTCGTCGTCGTCCTCTGCTCTGCCGGATTGATCTCTTCTTTCGCTGGTAAGGAAGTCCTAGCTTGCTTGGGTTGAGTTTTGTCCTAAGGATCTTTTCTTTTCCGTGAGCAATCTCATTCAAATCTTCCTTTCTGGGATAGATTGTCCAGTCCATGGAGTTTGTGGTGGATTTGTTTGCTGCATTGTGGATTACTAGTAGCAGTTTATTTTTCCATATTTTGGGAGGTTCAACTGAACCCCCATGTCCCACGTTAGGTCCGCCCCTGCTCCCCCTGCACCTTTCTGATGCTTTACGATTTTGAACAGTTAGTTGACAGCTGCACGATTTTGATTAGGTCTATGCACGTCTCTGGGCTCCTGAAATTTCTGGGATTTGGTAAGGAAACACGGGCGTATTGTGGGTTTATGTACAAATCTGTGGTTGAGGACACGTAATGGGATCAGTTAGAGATGTTGATATGGTGCTTGATGCTTCATTTGGTTTTCCCCATTCCCCCCTTTTATTTTGGTTTTATTTCACCGATTTCTTCCCTCTAATTTCTTTTTCTCAATTGTGTGTGGATGTTACTTCATATATGGCATATTCATTGATTCCTGGATCGCTTACACTGATTAACTCTGTTCAGTTATGTGAACATTACAATCCAGATCACATTTGAAGCGCTGATTGGTTTGCATGAACTCAACCACCTTCTAGCATTGGTTTTAGTGAAATGTCTTTTTCTATGCACGTCTCTGGGCTCCTGAAATTTCTGGGATTTGGTAGATCCGGAAACACGGGCGTATTGTGGTAGTTTATGTACAAATCTGTGGTTGAGGACACGTAATGGGATTGCTCACGTTAGAGATGTTGATATGGTGTGGGTTGATAGGTTTTCGGGACAGCGATTTCATCGATGCTTCATTTAGGTTTTTAATTGAATCCCCGTGAGTATCACTAGTTGAAGGTTGCAAAGGATTCCTTGCTTTATATTCTTGTGATGAACTAGTTGAATATTGAGATTGATCTAACTAGTTGAATTGGGATTGAGCTCTATAAGATTTCTTCCTCTTATAATCAAGGTTGTCAATTTTTATGTGCTCAGTAATTGTAACTACTCTTATTATGCTTGTCTATTCGGATTTGATCTATTGCTTGATCTGCATATTCTTTGGTGGAAGCTTTGATTCGCATGAACCTTTCGACGTCCATGTCCCAGAGCTTACCTCGGGCAAAACACTCATCCTCAAAGACGTACTGTATGTGCCTGCGATGACTCGCAATCTCTTGAGCGGGTCAATGTTATGCATACAAGGAATAAAGCTTGTATTCGAGTCCAATAAGGTCATCTTGACCAAATTTGGTAACTTTGTGGGCAAAGGCTATGATAGCGGAGGCATGTTCCGCTTATCCACTCTTGATTTGAATAATGTAAACATCTTCAATGTTTTCCATTGCAATAAAGTTCATGATATTTGGCATTCACGGTTGTGTCATGTTAATTTTGAAGCCATTATGCGGTTAAGCAAAATGAGTTTAATTCCAAGCTATAATTATGAGAAAGGTTCAAAATGCGAAGTGTGTGTGCAAGCTAAGCAGCCCCGAAAATCTTTTCATAGCGTTGAAGGGCGAAACACTTCTCCACTTGAACTAATTCATTCTGATCTTTGTGAGATGAATGGAATATTAAGTAAAGGTGGCAAACGATACTTCTTGACTCTTATAGATGATGCGACTAAGTATTGTTACATTTATCTACTTAAGTCAAAAGATCAAGCACTTGAATACTTCAAAATCTATAAAGCTGAAGTTGAAAATCAACTAGAAAAGAGAATCAAATGATTAAGATCGGACCGAGGTGGTGAATACATTTCACATGAGCTCTCCCAATTCTGTAAAGAAAGTGGAATAATACATGAAGTTACTCCACCATACTCACCCCAATCAAATGGAATAGCCGAAAGGAAGAACCGAACTCTTTGTGACTTGGTTAACGCCATGCTTCAGAGTTCAAGTATGCCAGACTATTGGTGGGGTGAGGTAGTTCTCACAGCTAACTATATCCTGAACAGGGTTCCACCTCGTAATAAGGAGGAAACGCCCTATGAAGGATGGAAGGGGAGAAAACCCAATTTATCATTTCTTCGGACTTGGGGATGCCTTGCAAAAGTGCATGTCCCATTACCAAATAAAATAAAGCTTGATCCTAAGACCGTTGATTGTGTCTTTCTAGGTTATGCTATTCATAGCACGACTTATAGTTAGGTCCGCCCTGCTCCCCTGCACCTTTCTGATGCTTTACGATTTTGAACAGTTAGTTGACAGCTGCACGATTTTGATTAGGTCTATGCACGTCTCTGGGCTCCTGAAATTTCTGGGATTTGGTAAGGAAACACGGGCGTATTGTGGGTTTATGTACAAATCTGTGGTTGAGGACACGTAATGGGATCAGTTAGAGATGTTGATATGGTGCTTGATGCTTCATTTTGGTTTTCCCCATTCCCCCTTTTATTTTGGTTTTATTTCACCGATTTCTTCCTCTAATTTCTTTTTCTCAATTGTGTGTGGATGTTACTTCATATATGGCATATTCATTGATTCCTGGATCGCTTACACTGATTAACTCTGTTCAGTTATGTGAACATTACAATCCAGATCACATTTGAAGCGCTGATTGGTTTGCATGAACTCAACCACCTTCTAGCATTGGTACTCGATTGGACTAAAATAAATTAATTTATAACTAAAATTATACTATAACTAACTAAAATTATATTGTAATTGATAATAATTTGTTTGACGTAACTAAAATTTAAAAATATAAAAACAGGTTAATCCATTATGGATAACACAAACAAATATAAAAACATACAAAAAGCTAAAAACCAAAATGTCAGAAAAATATAAAATTTAAAAATAATAAAAAATAAATCAGAATCTCAAACCGAAACAAGTGAGCTTTGTGTAGTTTTCCTGTCACATCATCACGCCATGGTGGATGGAAGAGATATGGATAGTGGTTCTGCAGGTGGGGCCATGTAGTCAGCTCGGTTAGGAAATCCTAAAGGTAAGGTTTTATGAAACATCAGGTGGGTCACGTGACACAAATCAAATTACTAACCACATATAACCTATGGATTTTTAAATTTACTCTTATTAATTGTAAGTTAATCTTTACTATTATAAAAATATGAGTTAGTGGTCGTCGGTCCATTGTCCCTCTTCTCTTCTCAGTCGTCCGATTAAAGATCAGACGTCCAGATCCGCATGTAGATAGTTCTTTCACTCTTCGTAGAAAAGGTCAGGCCGACATGTAGGCCATGCTCCTCCTCTTCTCTTCCCCCACATCCTCTGCCTCCCGCAACCACTGCCTCCTTCTCTCCCCCGAACCCTCGTGCCGCGCCTCCTCCTCCTCAGCGCCGCCACCAATTCCTTCTCCATACAACAGCATCTGATCGCAGTCCCCCAACTTCCCCAACAACATCACATCCCCTCATCGCCACCTCCTCAACGCATTTGCCTACCGCCTCCGCCTCCCCATCACCACCTCCTACAATCGTCGCCTCCTTCTCCCTCGAACCCTCGTGTCGTGCCTCCTCCTCCTCAACGCCATGGTCGAAGGGGGCCGTGGTCGAAGGGCGAAGTGGTCAATGTCAAAGGGTCATGGTCGAAGGGGACAGTGGTTGAAGGGGGCAGTGGTCGAAATCGGGGTCATGGTCGAAGTCGGGGCCGAGTAGGCTGGCGCCGATAGTCAGCGATAGGGCACAAGCACACTGGAGGCATGCTAACATATGACCACTAGCGATGGTTGACCACTCCCGACCTACGATCATGCGTGATGGTCGACAGTATCTAACTTACGACCACGAGGTATGATCGACGGCTTCTAAGTTACGACCATGAGCACTGGTCGATGTGTTTCGACTTACGACCACGAGGTGTGGTCAATATCTTCTGACTTACTACTATGAGCGCTGGTCGATGTGTTCCACTTACGACCATAAGATATCCTTGATGACTTCCGACTTACGACCACGAACGATGGTCGTTGGCTTTCGATGTATGACCATGAGCCATTGTCAAAGGCTCTTTATTTAGGACCATGATCGATCATCGACCGCTGCCAACTTACGACCACCAACGATGGTCGACCGCTCTCAACCTACGATCACGCGTGATGGTTGACGACTTCTGACTTACAATGACGAGGTGTGCTCAAGGGCTCTCGACCTGCGACCATGAGGTGTGGTCGATGTTTTCTGACTTATGATCACAAAGTGCGATCGACGGCTTTTGACTTGACGGATTTAAAAACTTTTAGAACATGTTTGTATGCATATTCTAAAATTTTTACCACCCGTGAGTTTGAAAACATGTAGTATGACAAATTTTAGAAATCCGTAGCAACGCCCGGGCATTCAACTAGTATAACATACATACCACTATTCATATTAGCTACGGTTGATAGTTTTTGCCTGTGGCTAATGGCTTTTAGGTGAAAGTGAATAGTAGGGTTGTGGCTTAATGACTTTTGGCTCAAAGTGAATAGTAGTGGCTGGAAGAAGTGGCTTTTAGAAAGAGGAGGTGAGCGGTGGGAAAGTACGGGAGAGATGTGTGCACGATATGGGGCGAGAGGAGTAGGGTACATGATGCACTTGTAACCCCCGTCTTATGCTCGAAACAAGACGTAAACGAAAGGAGTGAGGAACCCACTTCAGGAAGCAGGGTGTTTATATTGGTTTCTGACTTCTCCAAGTAAAAATCAGAAATAGAAGCCAATATGAACCAGCCCTTAGTTCCCTCTACGAGATTTTTGGCGACCCGTATCATTATTGAGGGCAATAACACTAGTTAATGGATCATTATTCATTTGTTCGGTAGAACACTACTCCAATGAATAATAGGCCTATTAGAATAGTTGCAACAGAATAATAATTAGAGACTATGTACTTTATTATTATAACTCTAGACCTTGTAGGACATAGGTTCTTAGGCACTCAATAGCCTGATAAGATTACAATAGTATATGACTTCCACCATTTAATTATACAGGACACTATAAATAAAAGAAAAGTATATAACTTAATACTGTTTGACCCAGGACAACAGATTACATGTCATCTAATCTTCCTAGCTACCATATATGCTTTCAACCTCATCGAACTCCCAGTCAATGTCAACCTCGTACTCCTAGGTGCCCTCATTTTCCACTCCACCCTCATCAAATCCTAAGTACAACCCGGCTGAATATGGCTCTAAAAGGGAGAGATTTAATAACAAGAGTGAGTACGACATACTTAGCAAGTTTTTAAATAATGATGCACATTTGTCCTCATATTTATCTAGTTCTTACCTATTCTTTCATTCAAAATACATTTTATTATTTTAAATATTTTGCAAGTATTTAGTATATGAAATCATTTTAACAATCATTCTAGAGAAGAGTAAACCTCCAGTTGGTTTCCATAGACTCTTATCCAAGAGATTGATATGAATTTATGATTTGTTAAAGTCTTGCAGAATTATATCACTTTACCATAGATATTCTGAATTCTTATAGACATTAGGTCTTTCGCATTTCCTTTGATGCCATCCCAAATTCATAATATAGAATATTTTCTCAACTTTCGTCACTATATCTCCATCCGACTATAGAATAGCCATTGGTCGAGTAGGTCAGAATACTCGACACTCCACCATGCTAAGATATGCTCTTTGGATCTCTCACTTCTAGGCTCTATACCAGTTCTGAGTTCCTCCCCTAGTTTTATAATACTTACCTATTATGGAGATAATAGCAACAGAGGAGAGCAACATGTTCTGCTCATCCGAAACAAGAAATATGATTAGAGATGGCAATGGGTACCCGAAACCCGATACCCGGTGGGTTTTTACTCTATTAGGGTATGGGTCTGAGTTAATTTCCTAACCCATGGGTCTCTTAATGGGCAAAAAGCTCAACCCATCGGGTCTGACGGGTTCGGGTACGTTCCTATAGTACCCAAACCCGTAAACCCATGGGTAATATAAACCCGATCCATAGAAGTTATAAACCCAAGCTCCTAGCCTCCCAAGCAAACCAGCCCAACCCATAGCCCATTAGTCAAGTACAAGGAGAAGTTGATGTCTCTCCTTTTGGTTTTAACTGAGTTGTGAACTGTGAATTTGTAATGATATGCTATGTCAGTGGACTATGAACTGAGAATTGATAGAGTGAACTAGTGATGTGCATTGTGGATTTGTCATTGCTCGTTTCATGCATAGTAGCATATAAAATGAACTTATTGTTGACTTGCTAAGCACTGCACTATCTGCAATCTGCACAGCTGTTGTCGGGCACGGGCGACCCGTGGGTACACGTTACCCGAGTGGGCATGGGTCTGGCCAAAAATCTGCACCCGTCACGGGCATGGGTTTTTTAGTGGGCACGTCCAACTTTCATGGGCATGGGTTTGGGATAGCAAAACCCAGCGGGTTTATGCCCGTTGCCATCTCTAAATATGATTGATACTAATTTACAGCTCATTCCAAAATGAAGATTATTTCTAGTCCTTATATTATATTCATATGTAGAAGGTCTCACCAACCCCTAAATCCTTGCCAAAGCACCCTCTACCCTCCTTTACTATTTACCTTTGCAGGCCACTGCTCCTTTAGTGGTTCTGCTCTATTTCTTTCTTATCATATTTACTTTCTTCAAGTCATTTGTCTTCTCTTTTAGAAATTAATTTGATGTATGGTGATCATAGAAAATAATTGTAGCAAAGCAATTCATGTACCATAGAATGCTTAAAAAGTCTGTCCTACTAGCCTGAATGTAGGGTAGCTGACTCAATGGTGGTCTAACTGGTCTTTTCCCCTTAGACCAGTCCTTCCCTTATTATTTTAAGGCCAATATAATTACTTATGAGTAATGATTATATATTCTGAATGAAGCAACAACTCTTGTTGAATATTCTTATACTTATTTTTAGAGTCTTTTATTTTTTAGGAAATTATACGTTGTGATGTATTTCTTATTATTTTTAGAGTCTTTTATTTTTAGGAAATTATACGTTGTGCTGTATTTCTTAATAATATTTATCGAGGTTATTTTTTATCAGTTTTCTGGGTATTTTTTAATATTTGCATGTGGCCTTTTGTTCCGTTGATTTTATTTCTCGTTCAATCGCTGCCCACAGGCCCGTTTCATCGCCTCTCTCTCCCTTTTCTGTTCGCCTCTTGTCTTCATCCGCGCACATCACTTAATGCTTCGTTTCTCCTTTCTCTTTGCCTCCTCTCTCTCAAATCAACCGCTGGCCTTAGCTTGCCAACCATGGAGCCGCCAATGGCATGCCGCCTCGCGCCACCCCTCATACTCTGCCTCATCTCCCCACGGCTTCTCTCCTTCTCTGGTGTTGTTGTTGTTCCTGGTTTTGCCTCGTTCTTCTCATCCCCACTTTCACCATCAGTCCTCGAATCCAGCCACCTCACGGTGATTTGGGGCTCAGCTTCACTAGATCCGCTTCTAAGGTGAGTTATTCCGGTGCTCCTCTTACTGAATTTACCACCGGTCTCGCACCTCCTCCGGTCTTCCTCGGTGCTACGCATCTTCGCTAAGTCTTTCTTGCCCTGCCAATGACATGCATCCTGCTGACCATTTGTCGACACCTCGTCGTCGCCTTGTGCCTCGGTGGAACTAAAGCTCCGTCGACACATTTTTGCTCTACCGGTCCTTCACCTCCATCGAAGCTGCACGTCACAGTGGCTATATGCCACTGATACATGGTGTCCTGGTGGCTACACACCGCCGGTGCCGAGCTCCAGCACACAGTTGACCTATCCTTCAGCTACTCTTCTTCGGCACCCTGCATCTCGGTGGCTACATGCCGCCAATGCCATGGCCTTAGTTCTTTGATTTTCCTAGTTCTATCTTTTGCCCTACTCCTACATTACTGCATTTCCTTCTAGTTTTATTTTGTTGTTGTTCGTTTTATCTTTGGCTAATTGGGAATGTGGTGCATGACTACAAGAGTTACTGCAATGGTGTTTTGGCTAATTGGGAATGTGGTGCATGACTACAAGAGTTACTGCAATGGTGTTTAAGGGTTTAGGGCTTGTGGGTGAGCAACCATGTGGGTGCTTGGGTCTTTGCAATGTGCTGGGGAGCATTGGCAATGACCCCGAGAGCTCGTGGATTGCCACCAGGCCTTTTTCTCTAGAGCTGTGAGTCGGAGGTGGTGCTCCATTGTGGCTATGTTGGCCAGGTTCTTGGACCTCTAAAGTTGGCAAAATGGAATGGTACTAGTTATAGCATTACTTTGCAGGCATTGTCGGGATTGATTTAGGTTGGTTTGGTGATGAATTTGCTCTCACGTGGTTGTGTTATCCTGATATAGCTAGTGCTTTGTGGTGGCTTGTGGTCGTCGTCCTCTAGTGTCCCTCTGTCTTGGCTTCTTCCCTTGACCTTCCTCTCTTCTGCTAAGCTATGGCTCTGGATTGCCCCCAGACAATCTAGTATCTCGATGAGCGATTGCCCCTCGTGCAAATTTATTTAAGTTGGGTTTTAACAGCAATTTATTTATTTTCTTTGGTGTAGCTTTTCTAGCTGTGGTTTAAGTGAATTACATGTTTCTTCAATTTGGGTCAACCGTGAAGAATTTGAGATATTAGATAAATTTTGGTGTAATGTGCTTGTGGAATCTTCTCCTCCAAAATTTTAAATTCTGTAACTTCGTAATATTTACTTATAGGATTTTTATTATTTTTGTAATTCCTTGAAATTGTAATTTTAGCATTGGACTTGCTAGACTTGTAGTATTATGATGTATGAGGTTCATCCTTGGAATTAAAGCACTAAACATATGTGAGGTTCAATTTTTGTAATTAAATTTATGTTATTGGACTTTTGTATAATGACACTTTATTCATTTTAATTCCTAAATGGCATGATTAAATTTTAATTCTCATGTTAATATATCATTTACTTCTTAATTTTGTGTGATTTTGATTTGATAGTTTTGAGGGTTATCACATCCTCTCCTCCTTAGAAAAGATTTCGCCCACAAAATCACTTACTTGAAAAGGTTAGGATAGCACTCATGAAGGTCTTCTTCTTTCTCCCACGTTGCCTCACGGACAGAATGATTTTTCCATCGCACTTTGCAAAAGCGAATGGTATGATTCCTCAATTTTCGATCTTTTGTTCCCAATATTTTCAAAGGTTGTTCTTTGTAAGTTAGGTTATCTTGTAATGGAATGTTTGTATCTATCATTTGTTCTGAAGGTGCTCTGAGACATTTTTTTGAGTTGTGATACATGGAACATATTGCGTATTCATGAGAGTTGACTTGGTAGTTCTTGCTGATATGCTGAAGAGCCCTTTTGCTATAAAATTTAGAAAGGGCCAACATATCGGGGACTCAATTTGCCGTTCAATCCAAACAGATGAATCCCCTTCATTGGTGAGATTTTTAAATACACCGAATCAATGGGTACAAACCTAAGATTTCTTCTACGATGGTCTGAGTAACTCTTTAATCTACTTTGGGCAATCTTAAGTCGCTCTCTTATGATTTGAATTACATCATTATTCTCCCTCACAATGTCTGGTCCTAGCAATGGCTTTCTCCCATTTCATACCAGCAAATGGGATATCTGCATTTTCTCCCATATAGTGCATATGGAGCCACTTGGATAATAGATTGATAACTATTATTATAAGCAAATTCGACTGAGGGTAAATGCTTGTCCCAAATTCTCCAAAATTTTGCACACTTGCCCTCAACATGTCTTCAAGTATTCGATTTACTCTTTTGGTTTGACCATCAGCTTGTAGATGATATTCGTACTAGAGGTACCTACACCGGTGCCAAGACCACGGTGTTATTCCTACCGGAACTACCTTTACGATTGACTACCGCGAAGTCGACCTGCAGTCGAGGCAGTAAGGGAAACCGAAAAAGACCGATGATGATATCCATTACTTGCTATTGGCTCGAAATTCATGCTAGGCAAGTCATTTGTCATCCCAAAAGAACGCCTCCTAACCCTAGGACTGGCTTGCCAGAGATTCCATGCATGGTACATGGAACATGCCAACAAGACAGAGGGACAATGGCGCTCGGGTCTCACTGTCAAGTTCAGGCCATATCATTTTCAGCACGATATTCATGATTGTGTCTTTACGGTGATCTTCGAGGACTTATTCGATCTCTTCACACTCAAAGACCTCAATGCCTCACTCATTCGATACTGGACATTATAAGTGTGTACAATCACGGTCTACGTTCATGTAATGTCGATAAATGTCATATATAACTCATTTTTGTGTGTATATATATAGATATATGGTGACTAAAGCCAGATTAATGAAATCACCGGTTGGTTTCCTCGACCCATGCTTGTTCGCCACGGATATCATCGA
Organism: Bonia amplexicaulis; assembly: GCA_036346245.1. Lineage (NCBI taxonomy): Eukaryota > Viridiplantae > Streptophyta > Magnoliopsida > Poales > Poaceae > Bonia > Bonia amplexicaulis. Next base: position 28,832 of record JAYGGG010000079.1, on the reverse strand, counting down.
GGAGGATGCATCCTTCATCGAGAATTACATTACGATGACATTGGTGCCTCACCACAACAAGAAATTCATACTTATGCCCTACAACCAAAGGTAAGTGCTGCAGTTGTGGCTATACTTATTGATTTGTACTTTATAAGCAAAACGAATTTAGGTTTAATGACCATGACGACATACCTGTGTAGGTTCCACTAGATTCTAATTATAATTATACCCAAAATAGAACAGAGTAATATACCTTGATTCCCTAAAGAGAATCAAAACCGAATTCACAGTTATCCAACAATTAATCAATAGGTAAACACATTTCCTCCATATATAACTCTATTTTAGTCTTTCCTTTCTTCCCAATGACTAAGGTTAGGGTTAGCATTTTGGAATCATGTAGGTCCTTCGTCACGTACGTTGCAGAGGTACAAAAATCCAAGGGATGGATCAATACCCTGTGACATGATCTAGATTTATTGGTATTCGCTAGTATACATTAATCCTATATAACACTTCATAGTAATGCTCTCCAATTAATAAATTCTATTTTTACAGTGCCACCAGCAGCAGACGGGCAACTCCTATGGATTCTATGTTTGCCACCACGTGCAACTACTCCTCGATTCCTCAAAGACCAATGATCCTCAAGTTTATCAATCTTGCAATAATTATTTCATACTTATCAATTTGTATATGTATGCACGACATTGATATTCCTACCGACAGGTTGCATCCATCACTACAATAGCATTGGGACAGGTCGACCTTGTACAAATTCAAGGACAGTGTGCGTTCTTCTTGATGTCTAAAGTCATAAAATCATATGGGAATTCCACAATGTAGAATGAATTTGTTTGGGATAAGATTGAGCTTAATTGTACATGTGTGTATTTGTTGATGGATAATTTATTTTATTTCAGTTAATTGATTTGTGAAATGGATGTTCTTGCTTCCGAAAGGAATGAATATAAATTGGATGTATATTGTGTTGATCTACTTATTTCAAAGAGCATGGCTAGCATTTCCTGAGTTTAGTTAACAATCAAAAATAAATTTCGGAATAGAAATGAATATCACAGACAGTTAGTGACTAGTAACCGCATGTGATAGTTGATTATCATAGACGGTTATCTGATGTATCACAAACAGTTTCACTACAAACCGTCTGTGATAGTTCAAATCACTGACGATTTGTAATTGAAACTATCTGTAATACTTAGATATCACAGACGATTTTACTGAAAACCAAATGTGATAATCAACTATCACAGACAGTTTGCTATTGAAATCGTCTGTGATAGTTGCATCACAGACTATTTGAAAGCCATATGTGATGACCTCATGTCATTGCTGACCCATAAACTCAGACGGCACACGAAACTGTCTGTGATGACCTTTTCTGCAATAGTGAATGAAAGCTACATTAGTAAAAAATACAAACTTTTTTTACACTAAGAGATAACGAACTATTAAAATTATCACCTTTTCTAGACACAACTATCCAATCTTTGGTATAGATCAATGCTTCTACCATCTCGGGTTCGAGGTGACTGTGAAATGGATGAATGACACGGCCACCAGCACTGAAAGCATTCTAAAGCAACTATTGACATTTGAATGGTCAACATATCACGAGCAACTTTTGTGAGAATAAGATATTCAAATTGTTGATTCTTCCACAACAATAACATATTAAATTTTTGATTGGAAGATCTAGGAAGCTTTAGTGGTGGTTCTACCATGTATTTTTTTCAAGTCATTTGGCTCATCTTGACCAATCCCATCGTGAGTGTCATATAAAAAGCTATGAAGTTCATCATTTTCATTATCCATAAAGAGATCTACTTCTGGTTCATCACTAGGAGCAGGTGTAGCAGTATTCTTTGGGACATTAGATGCAACAGAAGCATATGTTGCATACATTTTCTTCACAACATTGATAAATTCTTCAAGTTCAACTTTATACAACAGCTCAATATAAAACTTCTTAATGTAAAATTCTACTATTTTTTCTTGAACTTAGGATCAAGAAAGCTTGTCAAAGTAAGAGCAATGTTGGACTTCTTCCACTACTTTCCAAACTTAGCACTCGTAGATTGTGGCATCTCTCTAATAGTGGTGTCTATGCTACCACACCACTCAAATATCAAAATCTTAATATCATTAAAAACTTTAGTAAAAAAATTTCTAGTTGGATATAAAAAACTAGACAATAGCGCAGTAACATCATAAAATTTCTCCAAACATTTGTAAAGTGTTAGATCTTTATCCTATTCAGAATTTAAAGATGCAATTTTCTTATACCTACAGTGTTCCAGCACAAAAGCTAATGGATCGCGAGTAGGCTACGAGAGCAGAAAACAAAATTTTTCTACCGCGCACACAAGAACATCATGCTTAAGGAGGGATCATGGATCATTACCACTAGACGCGCAGCAATGAAGAAGAGTTGGAGAAGCCGATCCAACCACGCGCGTCGAGTAGTAGTGGAAGTAGTCGATCGTCCCGAACCGATCGTCTCCTCCACGTGATCAACCACACCACGAGCGGATCCAATCAGAGGTTGTTGATGCCGATCAACGCCGAACGGCGCCTCCACCGGTATCCACACGTCCGGGGTGGAACGCCGATCGCGAGTGTACCAAAGACTCATGCGAGCGGCTAGGGTTTGGCTCTAGAGGTGGCGGCTACGGATTAGCTCGGGATTATCGGTGCGTTCCTCACCCTCGCCTCCATATATAGACCTCCTCACTTGGGCCTCGTGGACCGAGGCCCAATAGGAGTCTATCCGGATCTCTATCCGAATTGAGCCCATATCCGAATCACATTCGAATTAGTGTTCCAACCCGTTAAGTGTGCGACCACAGCAGGTTCACGTATACTTGGTCGCGACCCGAAACACCTTCCGGTCACCACATTAATAGTGGCCTCTAGCAAGACATATTAACCCCAAAGTATACGTAAAGATCATATCTACCGAACACGTAATGTTCTCATGTACTAATCCCTTTGCCTCACGATATAGATTAAGCTCAAGGCGAGACCTGTGTCATCCTCTTAATAGCTCAATCACTCTCTCGATTCGTGATGGATTATAAACTCGTGATTGACTCCTCAATCACCTTGGCATGGCCATGCACTTTCATAATCCATTACATCGAGGGGCCCGAGATATCTCTCCCATAAGGAGGGCAAATTCTATCTTGATCATTCACATCCCACTACATGTTTCATGGCAAACCCAAAGACTACTTTTATGACTACCCGATTCACGGAGTAGTGTTTAGTAGTCCCAAAGTAAGCTACTACGCATGTTGGGAACCATGATGATCTCAAGTCTAAGGATTCCACATAAACACTACTTGAGACCAACCGATGACACTTGGAATCTCTGCGGTGTCTCATGGCGGGTCTATCCAACATATGTTCACTAACACATGTCCATATTATTGATTTGGTATCTCCATACCATGATCCATGAGACATGATCATCAATCAATACATATCTTGATCTTTGAATCATATTTGTTCCTCATATGAAATATAATCGGGATCATTTAGAAATAGCAACATTTTGGCATTAAGAGTCTCATGAATAAGTCACATACTCATTGATCAATAATGATAATGTCTATTTCAAGGAACAAAGCAATGTATCATAAACATAGTATGTGATATATTCAACATCTCCATGTTGCCTCTAGGGCATATCACCAATGCCTCCCACTTGCACTAGAGTCAACCATGTAGGTATCTAATACCCATTGCCCTAGTGTGAGCCTCATGCTTTGGTGGGGAAGCGGCTTTGTCAACGGATCGCAATGTTCAAATCCGTGTGTACTTTGCATATCTTAACATCGCCTCTCCACAATCTCGCGGATGAGATGAAATCGCAGTAGAATGTGCTTGGACTTACAGTGCGATCTAGGCTCCTTGGCTTATGAATGGCTCCACTTGTTGTCACAAGAGAGGTCCATTGGGTGGAGGCACTAGCCATCACACCAAGCTCGAAACAAATTTCTTGATCCAAACGACCTCTTTAGCGACTTGTGTCGCTATGTACTCGACTTCGTTGTAGAATCAAGCTGTCTCTCGCTTGGAACTCTTCCACCACCGCACCGCCATTCGTGCGAACACAAATCCGATTGCGATCTAAAATCATCTTTGTCGGTTTGGAAGCTAGCATCGGTGTAACCATTTACAACGAGCTCTTCCTCACCCCATAGACGAGGAACACATCTTTAGTTCTTCTCAAGTACTTCAAGATGTTCTTTACGGTAATCCATTGACTTTCACCGGATCGATCGTATCTACTGTAGCACTTAAAGCATACGAGACATCCGGGCGTGTACAAAGCATGGCATACATAATGGATCCAATAGTGAAGCATATGGAATCGCATTCATTTTATCCCGCTCATCGGTGTACTAGGACACCGATTCTTGCTAAGACTTATACCATGTGACATAGGTAGGAAGCCTTTCTTAGAATCCGCATGTTGAACATTTTCAACACCTTGTCAATGTACGTATCTTGGCTTAATCCAATCACCTTTTTGATCTATCTCTATAGATCTTGATGCCCAGAATATATGCCGCCTCTCCTAAGTCTTTCATAGAGAAACTACTTTTCAATGAAGACTTAACAGATTCGAGTATAGGAATGTCATTTCCGATCAATAATATGTCATCCACATATAAGACCAGAAACACGAGTGCGCTCCCACTAGCCTTTTTGTAAACACAAGGCTCTTCTTCGTTCTTGATGAAACCAAACCCTTTGATTACTTCATCAAAACGAATGTTCCAACTCCGAGATGCCTGCTTTAATCCATAAATGGATCTTTGTAGCTTGCATATCTTTCTAGTCGATTGCGGATCGACAAAACACGTGGGTGTGTCATGTACACATCCTCACTCGATTTCCATTAAGGAAAGCTGTTTTGACATCCATTTGCCATATTTCATAGTCGAAATAAGCGAGAATCGCTAGAATGATCCGAATAGACTTTAGCATTGCGACGGGCGAAAAAGTTTCATCATAATCAACACCTTGAATTTGTTTGAAACCTTTGGCCACCAATCGCGCTTTATAGATGTGAACATTTCCATCTATGTCTATCTTTTCTTGAAAACCCATTTGCACTCAATGGTTTTAACACCATCGGTGGATCAACCAAGTTCCAAACTTGATTATCGTGCATGGATTCAATTTCGGATCTCATGGCTTCAAGCCATTTCTCAGAGTCTGGTCCCACCATCGCTTCTTCATAGGTCTTAGGTTCATCGTTGTCTAACAACAATATATCCCGTTGTTGAGTAGTCAAGAACATGTACCTCTCAGGTACACGACGTGACCTCTCTGACCTACGTGGTGCGGTGTGTCCACAACAGGTTCTTCAACAGTTTGTTCATCCTGTTGTGGTTCGTAGGAGCTGAAACGTTTCGTGTGTTTCTCGAATTTCTTCAAGTTGCACCATGCTCCCACTATCCCTTCTTGAGAGAAACTCTTTCTAAGAAGACACCATCTTGGCGACAAACACTTTGCCTTCTTCTTGATTATAGAAGTAATATCCTTTTGTTTCCTTAGGATACCCGATAAAGAAGCATTTATCGATTTAGGACCGAGCTTATCGATTGTAAACGTTTTACATAAGTCTCACATCCCCAAATCTTAAGAAAAGACAAGGTAGGACGTTGTCCTGTCCACATCTCATATGGTGTCTTTTCTACTGATTTTGATGGAACTCATTTAGTGTGAAAGCGGTGCATTTCAAGAGCGTACCCCCAAAAAGACAACGGAAGATCACTGTGGCTCATCATGGAGCGCACCATATCTAATAAGGTGCGATTTCTCCGTTCAGATACCCCATTCCATTGAGGTGTTCCTGGCGGAGTCAATTGTGGAACAATTCCACAATCCTTCGATGATTACCAAACTCATGGCTCAAATACTCGCCTCCACGATCGGATCGTAGAAACTTGATTGTCTTGCCTAAATGATTTTGCACTTCATTTTGGAATTCTTTGAACTTTTCAAAGGACTCAGACTTATGCTTCATCAGGTAGATATATCCATATCTACTAAAGTCATCAGTAAAAGTTATGAAGCATCGAAAACCACCTCTGGTCGTTGAGCTCATTGGTCCACATACATCAGAATGTACGAGTGCCAATAAGTCACTTGCCCGTTCACCTTGACCGGTGAAAGGTGCTTTTGTCATCTTGCCAAGTAAACAAGATTCGCATGTCTCAAATGATTCAAAATCAAATGAGTGCAGAATACCATCTCTATGGAGCTTCTCCATGCGTTTCTCATTTATGTGACCTAGCGGCGGTGCCAAATAAGCGTGGGATTGAGGCGTACGAAACCTCACGAATTACATAGATCGCATCTATGAAATCGCTATGAAAATCTCATCGGTAGATCAAATCAACCCAAATCCGAGCCATTCAAAATGTCTCAATTTTCATTAGATCAATCACATCAATCATCGCGATCGGTATGCTTGAGACCGCAGACCTCGCAACACAAGACCTCGATCAAAGAAGAGCACGAACTAATCTTTTGGCTCTATCAACTCATACATATTCCAACCCCTTATGACCGATTGATCTAGTCCGTAATAGATCCAATCTATTACAAGCGCATATCAACATATCCCCGGATGGTGTTACCACTAATGGATCGCGAGTAGGCTAAGTCTACCGCACACAAGAACATCATGCTTACATCAACCACTAGAAGAAGAGTTGGAGAAGCACGAACTAATCGTTTTGGCCACATGATGCTATCAACTCATACATATTCCAACCCTCGGGATTATCTTATGAGGCCCAATAGATTGATCTAGTCCCATATCCGTACATAGATCGACAATCTATACTTGGTCGCGACAAACACCTTTCCGCATATAGTGGCCTCTAAAGACATATTAACCCCAAAGTATACGTAAAGATCATATCAACCGATCTCATGTACTAATCCCTTTGCCTCATATAGATTAAGCTCAAGGCGAAACTATCCTCTTAATAGCAAGATGGCTCGATACCAATCACCTAATGGATCTCTCCCATAAGGAGGGCAAATTCTATCTTGATCATTCACATCCCACTACATGTAGGCTACTTTTATGACTACCCGCGTGTTTAAGTCCCAAAGTAGCTAAAACCATTTCTCAAGTCTACCACATAAACACTACTTGCCAACCGATGACACTTGGAATCTCTGCGGTGTCTCATGGCGGGTCTATCCAACATATGTTCACTAACACATGTCCATATTATTGATTTGGTATCTCCATACCATGATCCATGAGACATGATCATCAATCAATACATATGCTGATCTTTGAATCATATTTGTTCCTCATATGAAATATAATCAGGGATCATTTAGAAATAGCAATATTTTGGCATTAAGAGTCTCATGAATAAGTCACATACTCATTGATCAATAATGATAATGTCTATTTCAAGGAACAAAGCAATGTATCATAAACATAGTATGTGATATATTCAACATCTCCATGTTGCCTCTAGGGCATATCACCAACAAAAGCCTCGTAATAGTGCTCCTATAATATGTAGCATCCCTCAAAATGGTATAGGTAGAATTCCACCTTGTAGCAACATTCAATGAGAGACACATCGTTGTTTTTAACCTACATTATGTTCCACACTTCTGGAATTATATTCCTCCCACTGCAATGGAGAGTCCTTTACAACTGCTACAAATGATCTAATGTTCTGAACTGTAGATGCAATTTCTTGTAAGCCATCTCTAGCAACAAGATTCAGTATATGATTGGCACATCTTACATGAAATAATAAACCATCACACACTAGTGAACTTTGCTTCCTAAGCTCAATAATGGCATCTTTAACACAGACTTCATTTGCAGATGTATTGTCCAAATATAAAGAAAATATTTTATTTTTAATATACAATCTCATGACACAATTAGTAAATGCTTCAGACAATTTAGCACCGGTATGTCATCCTTCTACATGCATGAAATTGACAATTCTTTTCTGAATTTGCCAATTATGTTCGATCAAATGCACAATGACACACATATATCATTTATTCTGATTTAATGTCTATATGTCCATAGTTATGCTAAAGCGCCACTCAATGGTTTAAAAATACTCATACAACTTTTTTTTCTTCTAAAAAGAGGTCAATTAGATTTTTCTTAACAGTGGTGCGGCTCTTGATTGAAAAGTTAGGGCGTAGGGATTTGATGAAGTCAACAAAATATTCATACTCAACAATATTGAAAGGGTACTCATGCATGATTATCATCAAGTAAAATTTTCTCAATGTAGCTTCTTGATCATACCTATATGGTTTCACAATTCCTTTCTACTTTGAGTTACTATTGGCTTGGATGGAGATAATGCTTTTTCCTCAAATGTGTAACATCCTACTTTTCAGTACCCTTTTGAATTTTTAAAATGCAAATAACCATTTAGATTTTTTATTGAATTAATAAATCTTAATTTGAATTTTATAAATTTAAAAGGATTTAATGTGACTAAAATAAACTTCAATTAGTTCAAAGCTTGTTTTTGTTGGGTTCCTTATGCTGCAAGAAATATTTTTGTACTTCTTGGATTTTTTTTAGATTTATTTGCTATTTTCTAGAGCTCAAACTCCTTTTTCTCATTTTCTGAAATTTAGAAAATATTGAAAATCCTTAAAAAGCCTTTGGGCTAAAATCATAAGGTTAGGCCATTACTAACACTACTGTATACTACTGTTATACATACACTGCTAACAATATCCATGCCATTACTCATCTAAAGGCCATGCATAATAATTCATAAGCGACAGATTTGGAATCGAACAATAAGACCAACAAACGTTTACCGCATATGAAATACAGCCAACAATCTGATGCAGCAGAAACACACACACACACACACACACACACACACACACACAAAATAAGTCGCATCAAGTATAAGTAGTTAGTATATATGTAGATCCAGGAGAAGACTGAAAGACACATGAGAAAGTGGGTTTGATGCAGTAACCTTCCTTTAGCTGTTGCTTATATTGATCCAAACAAGGGTAAAATTAAACAAGCATTCCACGAATTTCATAAAAGTGTAAAAATTCAGTTTATAAAAAAGAAAATATCAAAATAAGCGATCAAAATCTTGAATCAGCTCCAAACTTTGCAGGATCATTACATTTGCCATTCAAACAGGAGTTGTTATCTTGCTTTATTTGATTTCCAGCATTGCAGAACTTCCACGTTAACAGTAATGTAAATCGTAAAAACGCTAAGGATTAGCAGTTTAGCACGTACTCATAACTCAATAGTCAATACATTAAAACACAATCGAATGATAAGTCAGCTTAGCTTGTCCAGAAACTGGAGCAACTATTGAATGTAAAGATGGTGCATATATGAAAAGATTTTTCCCATACCTCGAATACATATACCATGGTAATATTCTACATTTGTTAGTAAAGGTTACAATAGTTAATGTTATGAACATAATTTTCAGAGAAAATCTTTTGATATCATTTTCATGTAACCAATAAATATAATCATATATATTATCGGACAAAGTCAAAAATTTTGAGTGCATGTTGTGTATAACATGAGGACTTATATATGTAAATGGCGGGAGTATTCAACATATCTTAGTCATTTCAAATGTTCATTCCAACTGCTGACCCAATATTCAAACCAGCAAATTTATTGGTTAATCACTAGTCAGGTTCTAACAGACTGCCCAGCTATTCCTGCAAAACAAGTGCATATTCCAGCAAATCTCTAAAACCAAAAACATACCCAATTAAGGGCTACATATATGCCTGGAAAAAAAAGTAGCATCACTTTTTAAGGAAACCATCAATAAGCTGTGGGATGTTGAAGTAATCTGCAATGATTGACAGGTATTGACTGCTAATGTTTGTAGTGCATTTAGGCACCAACAGTGTAATTTTTGCAACAGACAATTCTTTTGGAGTGCATCTGAGTTAAAATCGTTACACTTAGATACAACCTAGTTTCTGCCAACAAAACTGCAACCTGAATGCTGATTACAATTGACGATCTAGAACATGACAACTGATGCTTCGAACATGACCTTCAAAGTAACTCAGTCAAACACTTCAGGAAAACAAGAACCTTCCCTATTATGTCACCTCACCTGCAAAGAAAAATGGCAGAGTTTTATTCATCTGATAGATGATATTTGCTAGCTATGAACATTCTTAAAAGGCGATAGGTATTGTGGCCATGCATATTTTGCATGCAAATATGTAGGTAAAAGAAATAGCTACCAACTTATCATGCAATTTCAGCTGGACTTTGCGAAAAAAAGCACAGAATTTGGTACATTAGTTTATGTATATAAAAAAAAAGAGAGATCTCAGAGTGCAAATCACAGATAGAAACAGAACCTAGCTACTCTCCTGTTTTTTTCCACATTCATTTTGTTTTCCTAATGACTTTATTGCAACACACAGTAGTGCTCTGAAGTCTGAAGTACTTCTCATGTCAGTTTCCATTAAAAGATACTCACAAGGAAAAGGAAACTTAATTTTACATAATGTTGATGAGCTACATTTTTCAAGTCAAAACAACAGAAAACATTTTACTCCTGTTTATCACGCACCGCCAACACACTACACAAGAATGTGCATGGTATGACGACTGACAAGGATATAGATCACCAAACTAATCATCCTCTGTTATGTTTTGTTTAACCGGACAAAAGTGATGAACTGATCAAAGGGAAAAATAAATTGAATACATCAACTTCACAGCACATGAATTTCCAATTACACTGTACATTCCAAGAATGTATGTTAACTCAGTTTCATACAAAATCACACATCCACTGATGAACTATTAATTTTGTTGATGAGTAACACCAAACAGTTCCACAAATAAAAAGGCGTAGTAACGCATCACATGATAACATGTGTTGATCACCAAATTAATCACACGTTACTGTTACCATTAACCGGACCTTACTGATGAACTGATCCACGCAGCTAGAAAAATTGAATACATTAACTGCACAAGTAGTATATTTGCAATTCTGTTGTGAGTGCCAAGCATGTTCGTGCTGTAACTTAGTTAATACGGAGTCACTAATCCACCTATGTACTGTCTACCCTGTTCATTGGGAACACCAGATTGATAGCTCGACAAATGTGAATTTGGCAGACAATTTGCTCACCAAGAATTAAGAAACCAGAGTTGCTTCAGCGTGCGCCACCGTCCTCGTGGTGGTTCAACATGTTGATCTCCTCCCCCAGAAGGTGCCGCACCTTGGCGTGCAAGTACACGCGGAGCGCTCGGAGCTGCAGCCTCTCCGCCATGGACAGCGTCTTGTCCTGCAGCGCTGCGACCAGCCCTGAGTCCACCCCGCCGTAAGCCCTGTGCATCAGGAAGCCCCTTTCTCCCGGGGAGGCGAGGTTGAACACCCCGCCAAGCGTCGCCGCAACCACCAGCTCGTTGATGAGCTCCGTCATCTCGTAGGACTCGTATCCCGGGAACTCAGGGTCGACGATATCCGGGACGAGGCGGCGGTAGGCGGCGTTCCACCGCGCCGCCTCGTCCATGCGGTCGGCGAGGAAGCAGACGTAGTACGCGAGGACGCGGGGCCGGGGGTCGAACGGGCTGTCGCGGGCGGCCTCCGCGTAGAGCCGCAGGGCCTCGTCGGCGCGCCCATCGCGCGCGGCGAGGAGCCCGAGGAGGAGGCGGAGGTCGATGGCCGCGGCGGGTCGCCCTCGTCCCCCACAGCGTCAACGCGCCCGAGGTCTTGCTCTGCGCGGGCGCGAACGTCGCGGAGGTGCGCGCCGGACAGGGGGTGGGCGCGGAGCAGGGCGGCCTGGAGCCCCTGGGCGGACTCGAGGAGGACGCGCCTCACGGAGGGGGTGAAGGACGAGAGGGGCTCGGGCGGATTCCACTTGGCCACTGCGTGCAGGGACCCCGCCGAGGCGGCGACGAGGCCGAGGGCGGCGGCGCGGCGGAGGACGCGGGCGGCCATGGGTGGACCGGAGGGAGAAGGTGGTGGGGTGGTTATTTCTTGGACGGTGGAGTCTTATATTTTAGAACTGAAGATCCTGATATTTTAAAATAATTGATTTTTGCCAACATTCTTTTTACCATTTGACGGACAAAATGCCCTTACCCCTTCGCCTCATCGAGATGAATGCCCATCTAAGGGCATTTTGTCTTCTACCCTTCACATTTTGCCTAGAATGGTAAATCAAGAATGTTGAATCTTTATGTATTTCGAGTTCGATTTTTATGCTATAATCTCGATCTTTTACAAGTGGTCATATATTTACAAGTGGTGGTAAAATTACAGTGGTTGTAGGAATCAATTTGTAAATAGCCGCAGGAGTTATGCTTAAAGCTATAATCAGAGTCGTGTGTTCAAATAGTACTCGTGATCAGAAGTAGTTAAAAGTTGTTGTGGTCGTGAACTACTGTAGCTCCGAGTACTATAACTGTCTTAGAGTATTGTAGCAGTCTTAGAGTTATTGTAGCAATCGTAGTGGGTACTGAAGCAGTCGTGCTCGGAAGAGTACTCGGAAGTGTCGTGGTCCAAGCAACGTAGTCGAGAAGACATGGTCGAAGCTGGGCGTCCGAGTAAGGGTTGAGTCAATAAGTTGAGTGAGTCTTTCGAGTAGTGCGCGATATGTGCATAAGTCGTGAAGTCGTAGAGTTGTGGTGGTAAAACTAGATCACAGTATCTATTTATATCTTTGTAATCAATCTGTTGAACAGTGGTGAATAATAGAGAAAAAGAGAAGCGACGCAAGTCGAGTTCGCGTCAGAAAAATACTCTACTATTCATCATCTTCCCCATGTAGTGTGCGTCCACGGGCAAATCGAGTGTGTGATTCCTAGTTGAGTTCCAACAAATGGTATTAGAGCTAGGTGTATGCTCAAAATCATGCCAAGAAATATGGAGATCGTCGATGCGGTGGCGTCAGCATCTACAAGCACACCGATAAAGGAGAGTTCCACGGTGTCACTTCACTACCCATGCTCACGAGGAGCAACTACGTGATGTGGGCGATAAAGATGAAGGTGTATATGAGAGCCTAGGGCGTATGGGACGCCATTGAGCCCGGCGACGCCGACACGCGTAAGGACCAGATGGCATTGGCGGTCATCTACCAAGGTGTCTCCGAAGACATGCTCTTCCTGCTGGCTGAAAAGGAGACAACCAAAGCCGTGTGGGATGCGTTGAAGACCATGCACATGGGAGCCGAGCGTGTGAGGGAAGCTAAGGTGCAAACCCTCAAGTCGGAGTTTGAAGTGCCGCGCATGATGGAGTCGGAGTCGATCGACGACTTCGCCATTCGATTGACACCAATTATCAACAAAATTCAAGGGCTCGGTGACAAGATGGAGGAGAGCTATGTGGTAAGAAAATTTCTCTATGCAGCTCCCGCCAAGTTTCTACCGTAGTCTCCCAATCGAGTAATTTGTGGATCTCAAGGCAATGACGATCGAAGAGTTGATTAGCCGTTTGAAGGTGCATGAAGAACGGTAGGTATCTCATGGTGTAGGCGCTGGGGATAAGCCCTTGCTATTGACAAGGGGCGAATGGGAGGCCCGATCCAAGAAGAACAATGGCTTCGGTAAGAAGAAAAGCGCCTTTAACAAGGAGAAGGCGTGTTACTACAATTGCCAAAAGTTCGGGCATTTTGTAAAGGAATGCCGCGAGGTGAAGAAGGAGGTGGCTCTTCTTGCTACAGCGGATGCAGAGGATGAGCCAACGTTGTTTTAAAGCCAACTTTGAGTCATATGTGTAGATGACACAGTAGAAGTGTTGCATGTGTCATTTATTTGTTTGTGTACGTAGGAGATGTGTTACGTGCGCATGTTTATGTCATGGTCGTGCACGTAGATGAGTCTTTACATGATGCATGTAAGTGTGTGAGTTCTTGCAATTTTGACTAAGTTCTCATGTGTATAAGCCCTAATGAGAGTCTCCGTCGGTGTTAAGATGTGTCACCGGCGAAAGACAATTAGTGCTGAGGAAGAGGTCAAAGTCATCGGCGAGGTGAGTCACCGATTGTGAAGATGTGAAAGTCACCAACAAGTTGTGTCACCGGCAATATGGTCAACAAGACAAAGGCAAGACTCTTGATATTTTGTAAATGCTCCTAGGAGTTGTGAGTGGTTGTTGGAATCAATTTGTAAGTGGTCGTAGGAGTCATGGTTGAAGCCACAGTCGGAATCATATGTTCGAGTAGTACTCGTGGTCAGATGTAGTTGAAAGTGGCTGTGGTCGTGAACTCGTAGCTCGAGCATCGTAGCGCGAGTTATTGTAGTAGTCGTGTGGCTCTTTATGGCGGTCGTGCTCGAAAGAGTACTCGGAAGTGCCGTGGTCGAAGCAGTGTAGTCAAGAAAGCATGGTCGAGGCTGGGTGTCTAAGTAACGGCTGAGTCAATAAGTTGAGCGAGTTTTTCGAGTAGTGCACGAATATGCGCAAGTCGTGGGGTCATAGCTGGTAAAACCGAATCACAGTGTTTATTTATATCTTTGTAATCAGTCTGTTGAACAACGGTGAATAATAGAGAAAAGGAGAAGCGACGTAAGTCGAATTCGTGTTAGAAAAAATACTCTATTGTTTATTATCTTTTTGTATAGTATATATATAGATAAATTGAGTATGTGATTTCTGGGTTGAGTACGAGCAGGAAGAAATCAACCACGCCGTGCTTGCTTGCTTTTTGTGCCTTCAGGGTGACGAGTGGACGCGTGCGCATCTTTACGGTGTGTTGTGGACCGTTCGATGGAGAAGCAACGGTAGTTCTGCCCCTTGTCGAGCACGTTTCTCCTGCTCCATTGCGATGCTTTTCCCAGGCCAATGAGTGGCCTCCACCTGTACTGCTACCGCGGAGAAATATGAAATGATTTTAGAAAAAAAAATGAAAAACGCCAACGTTCTCAAGCGTATGTTAGCATGCAATATCGGCCTTTATAATGCACACAGCTGTTTTTTTAGGACGGCGACTTGCACTACTCCCAAATTTTGACTATTTTATCTGTTCACGAATAATTGTCGCTTCACATTTTCCAATGCGAACATTTGCGTTCTGCCGTTATGAATTATTGTGCCTTTCCACGTGTGGTGAGCCTATGGTATATTTGGGCTCAGTTTTTACCTTATGCTTCACTTTATCTTTCATTTCTACATTAATTCATCGTTAAATGGTACGTTTTTTAAACGGAGTTTATAAATAAATTATAGTATAAACTATATCGAGTTATAAGCACCATAATTCAAACCATAAGTCTAAGTCTCAGCCTAAAAGAACCACCCTTGATTTGTCATCATTAGCACCATAAAAATAAGCTCGTGGCTCAACTCAGCTCCCTCTAGACTCGATTTGATCTTGGCGCAAGCTCCAAACAAGCTAACCTCAAGCTTAATCTCGAGCTCACGAGTTTCAATGAGCTAAGCTCAAATAGCCCTGAGCTTCAATGAGTGAGCTCAAATATTTGTTCCTATTAAGATATGCATGCTATTGTATTGTGAGTTGTGATAAATTTTCTATTCTCGTTTATTGAATATTGCTACATGTTAACTCTTACCAAGCTTATTCGAGCCGAGCTCGAACTTACTTGAGCTTGGGATGAGCTGAGCTCGAGTCTAGATCTAGAGTCACTCGCTTCAGCTCAGCTCGAGTTTCTATCGAGCTCGAGCTTGAGAGGCTTGGCTTGCTTGAACTCGACTTTATTTATAGTCATAATTATTAATGATAATTTGGTCATTTTTTAATAAAAATGGTGTTTGCCTCGATCAGTTGTGACATGTAAATGTGAAGGGAAGAGTACAAAGTTAGGGTCGCAAGGGAGATGGCAACAAAATTCCACCATCTTTTGATTGTAGTCGTACATTTCGTAGGCACAATAGGAAGGGTGGTAACAGGACGAGTTGGAACATGAAGATGGCGTCATGGGTGGCGGAGCGGGCAGAGGCACTCGAGGACTTCATGCAGGAGGGTACCGCGTGTGACCCCAGCGCGTACGATGAGTGCCTACGCTGGTATGCTTTGTAGACACGCACCAGGCCGATGCATGCCGTTGACCCTCCCTCGCTCACGTACCAGCACCGACCAATGCGTACCCCATGCACTTAGCTCGAAACTTTGCCCTCGCGGTAGGTACTCTCGTGTTTCGAAGTTTCTGAGTACGGTTACCACAATTACTAGTTTGATGCTTTCATGTACTTCTTGAAGACGGACATCACCGTCAGGATTATGAGGGACACTGGGTTGATCGTGGACAGGGTCGCCTACGGTTTGGAGGTGACACGTGACGAGCTGCTGCACATTGTCCATTAGGTCTAGGCTGCGTTGAGGAGTGCCCTCGCCCTCTCGTCATGTAGGACGCTCCCAGAGGTGGCCACGTCGACGTGTATGATGAGGCCGCCACGTCCTACAACTCTAGTAGGAGGCTCCGGAGGGCCACCTGCACATGTCTCACTAGCGCTTGACTAGGCCGAAGGGTTAGGGTGGGCACGTACCTACACATTGATGCCATCATCATCTGTTGACCCCTACCTGGCATTGGCAGGGCAGCTCACGTTGTTTGGCCAGGGTGGGTACAATAGTTGGCTGCGGGCGTGGTTTATGTGGAAGGTACATTTCGTCTCTTAAGGTTTTTTCGCGTCAATATATTGCAGGAATAAATAATACATGTCCTGCAGGTACGGTGCACCAACCAAGAATTTAGCTATCCCCCACAAGGGTCATTTGGGAGACGTGAGCGACTTCCTCACGGAGGACCCGGCGGAGGTCAGGGGAGCACGTGAGCCTGCACCCGTCAAGGTTCTTTTCGGATCACAGCTTAGCGTTGCCCTAGTATCCACGCAGGCGCAGGTGGAGTCGACCCCTGAGACATTGGGAGCACAGGTCAGCAGGGCTCCTGACCGTCTCACCCTATCGGGGCGTCAACACCCCGCGCTGAGGAAGGCCAAGCGAGGCCGTACAGGTGGGCATCGTCTAGGGATGGGACGTGGCGACGACGGAGGAGGTGCTGCGGGGGGTGTAGCTAGTGGCGAGTAGTGGTTCTTCCTTGTTCTCCGTGTATGAATTCTCTATTGCACCGCAATATAACTTACCTTCCTACTTACGAATCTTTATTGGCTCAATCATCCTCATAAAATTGTTTAGAAATTTATCGCACTACAACAACATACGACGATCATATAATGTTATTGCGAGTCTAACAAATTTCGTACCCTTCAAAATCTACAAAAATCATAAATGAATCAACCAACATTATCTGCTCTTTTATTTCAAATAAAATAACATATAAACAAGATTTGTTAAATATAATACCTACAAAAATTGACATTTACTCTCCCACAATAATTTTTATCGAATTAATAAAATAATTATATTATTACTTTAAATCATCTAACTGTTGGCGCGATTAGGGGTCTTATCGTCCACAAGTTGGGCGACAGAGTCTAGTCGCCTAACAATTGGACGACTTGGCCACATTTTGCCTAACGGTTGGGCATTAAGTTGTCAAACCGTGCAGCGACATATGGTCAAAACTGCAAAAAAAATGTAGGTATAATGTTGTAATTCAAAATTAAAATAGATTATTTTAAAAAAATTTATGGTGAGCCCATGGTATATTTGATTTGTTATCATTAGCACCTTAAAAACGCTGGTGACTCTTGATTTGCTCAAGTTCAGCTTGCTCTAGGCTCGATTTGGGTTTAGCTCGAACTCCAAATGAGCTGAGTTCAAGCTTGATCCCAAGCTCACAATTTCAACGAGCCAAGCTCAAATAGCTCATGAGTTTTAACGAGTCGAGCTCGAATATTTGTTCCTCCTAAGATATGCATGGTATTATATTGTGAGTTGTGATAAATTTTCTATTCTCACTTATTGAATATTACTACATGTTAATTCTGACCAAGTTTATTCGATCCGAGCTCGAGGTTACTTGAGCTTGGGCGAGTGAATTCGAGCCTAAGTCTAGACTCGGACCCATTTAGAATTGCTTGATCTTGACTCGGGCTTCTACCGAGCTCGAGATTGAGAGGCTTAGGGGTGTTCTTTTTCTTGCGACTTATGACTTTTGGTGAAATTTTTAATTTTGGTGTTTACAGTCTGATTACGGAGAGATTGATACTCACTTACGATTTTGGTTAGTACAGATGTTAGACTTTTAATGTGTACTACGTTTAACTTGTAGACCTCGCCTTCAGAAAATACATCGTTTAAAAGTTAGGTACTATAGCAAAAGTCAAAAGCCGTCCGCTTGTCACGTGCCGAACAGGCCCTTAACTCTTTGGAGCTCGGTTTATTTATAGTCATATTAATGGCAATTTGGTCATTTTTGAATGAAAAAGGGTGTTTGCCTCGGTCAATTGTGACAAGTAAACGTGAAGGGAAGAGTACAAAGTTCGGGTCGCAGGGGAGATGGCAACAAAATTCTACGATCCGCGGGTAGCAAGACGGCAATAAAACAGTGGCAAATTCGACGATACCCAACCTCAGATTTAGGTGTTAAGAGTAAGGTTAGCATTCGGCAGCGCGGGTGGCTTTGGTGTGCAGGGATACGATCGAGCTAGTTTTGGGCATACCAGTCGTGAATTTTAGGCGGCAACATGGAGGGCTACACTACGCCGGCCGACGGTCGGGTTGCGGTATAAGGTCGTTTGCCGGGGAGTCGAACACGGAGACAAAGGCTAATGATAATCTAAAAGAATCGGGTCTATCCAGTCATATTTACCGCAAGACAATATTCAAAAGGCAAATGATATGAGTAATAATATGCTCACAAGCTCAAAGCATATCCCAATCAATCATCAATTCATCGTCAAAAAGGACATCCGTCACCCTCAGTATTACTTGTTCTTTCCTCATTGGACAAAGAACAAAACACAACTTTTATACCACTTTAAAGGCACGCACTCATAATACCAACAGTAAAGTGTCCTAGCCTGAAAAGTAGTACGTAGTAAGGTTAAAGAGTAAAGACCAAACTTGCATCAGACTATATGATTGAAGATATCATTTCAAAAATCCGTACACCATTTCCAAAATAGTAGTGGCACACGGCTAATAAGCCATCACCGATTCAGTTGTTAATCTTCTCTTCACCAAGGAATAGGCTTCTGCAAATAGTTCACCTGCAAAAAAACAGCAATGTTCTGTTGCTTTAGTCCATAGTAAATCACAGGGAACAGCTCGATCACATTATACGTATCTTCAGAACAACATATTTCCCATAGAAAGCAGAGAAAACATGGAGAACTGAAACACAAGTTGGTCATAATATATGTTTCCTATATTTCTCCGTACAGAACTACTGGTAGGCATGTTGCGATCCATACAAGGTGGCAAGAAAAGGCAATACAGGAACAGCATGCGTTTCCAATCCTAATTTACATGCTCCGTACCACAAATATGACAATTGTCAGGTTTTCCGAACTCGTCTCCTAAATCCTAATAATCCACCTACTAAGTGCTCAATTAGTCACCCCAACCATTACTATAAGTGCCCTGTATTCAATTTAACAGTGAACTTGACTCAGGCTTCCAGTAACACACATTAGTATCACAACACGGGCCAACAATAGAAATGTGCCTGCATTGGTCAAGGTGGATATATACAGCTTCTTGTCACAATTGACAGGAGTCAATTCTTCTTTAACACCGCTACAAACCCTTTGGCCCAAAGACACTCTGTTGCAATTTATTCAAATCTGGTAACTATTGATCGACATTGCTTCAAACTGGTAGAACAAAGAAAAAAAATAGGACTGCTCTGACAAGCAACGCAAGTACGCGACTCTACATATGAATCTAAACTATGTACACAAATGATGAGTCCAGGCAAAATGAGTGAAATGCTACGTTATGAATCACAGTAGATGAGTGAAATTCTTATGAGCGTTGATGCATGTTGTTATCTCACCTACGTTGGGGTGGCGTCCTGAGATCACTCCACTGCATGATCCTTGCGTACGTTGTTCGCCACGGCGCGACGCAGGAAAGCCATCAACGCCAACACCTGGAGCCTCTCGGGCAGGTCCGCGTCTTTGAACAGGGACCACATCGCGATCTCGACCAGCCCCAGCGCCGTGACCGCGACCAGCTTCTCGGCGCCAGCCACGGCGTGCGGCGGGCAGCCGAGCGTGGCGCACGCGACGGCCTCCATGAACTGCACCTTGTCCTCGAGGCGGGAGAGGTCGGACACGGCGCCGAGCCACCGGCCCCCCTCCTCGGGCCGGCCAAGCATATGGCAGAGCGCGGCGGCGTAGATGCGCGGCGTGGTTTCGCCGGGGCGCTCCGCGGCCAGCCGGGCGCAGGCGTCGAGGGCGTCCTCGAGGCGGCCGTCGCGAGCATCGAGGAGGGCCAGGCTGAGCCGGTCCCACGCCGCCTGCTCCTCCGCGTTGCCCTCCGACTCCGCGGACAGGATCCGTCCGGAGAGGAACTCGCGGCCCTGGCGGAGCGCCGCGCGGTGGTAGGGCACGCAGCGGAGCGCGGCGGCGAGGAGCGCCTGGGTGGCGTCGACGAGGAAGGCGCCCGGGGTGAGGAGCGCGTTGAGCTCGCGGAGGCCCGGGTGCGCGCGGACGAGGGCGAGGTGGCCGGTGGGGGAGGCGGTCGACGGGGAGGAGAAGCCGGGGAGGGAGAGGGGCTCGTCCGTCGTTGCGGCGTACAGGACCCCGCCCACTGCGGTGGTGAAGGCGGCGCGGCGGAGGAAGCGCCACCGCGACATGGCCGGAGCAAGCGTGGGTGGCGATGGCGACGAGGAGGTTGGAGTTCGTTGCAACGACTTGGCTGCTTCTGCAGTACGGTGGGGCGGGCCCAGCCGAGCGGAGCAGGTGTGGCTTTTGTTGGGGGCGTTGGCGTGCGCGCGCACGCCGACTGTAACGGGGCCTGACGGCGCTTCCGGCTTTTGCATGCCAAATGAGCTACGCAAACTAACGGCAGGGGTTACCGTGTACTCTTGGGTGCCTTGTGCAAATTCCTTGCTTGTTAACGTCTTGTTTCAAACAGGTTCAGTTTTTTCCTTTTAGTTTATTTAAATTAGAATCCATTTAAAATATATTATTTTTTAATTTTAACTTTCTTTGCTTTTTTTGACTATTTCATCTTTTCTTTTCCTTTTATTATTTCGCATTATCTGTGACGATATAACGGTTTTTTTATTTTTTTTCAAAAAAGTTAACAACCGCTACAATATAATTTCAGTCAAAAATTATAGTCAAAACCTTAAACCAAAATCTAGTTGGAGCACCACCTAATAACATGAAATTAGATACTCCAAACTTTGCTGCCCATTATCCATTCATAATCTTAAAAAATGGGATATATCCGTATAGTCAAATTTATATCCATTCATAGCCTAAAAAGAATGGCATCTATCTGTATAGTCAAATTTATATTTTAAGGCTATCTTCAAAAAGGCAAGTCATATGAGTATTGGACCTGTTCTTTTTGGCTAAGCTTTATGGTTTTTTACGGTGAGCTTGTGACTTTTGGGTTGTTCGTGTAAGAGATTACAAAGTAACAGAAACTCACGTACGATTTTTACCGATATAAATGAAGTCGGTACAGTATATACTACAATTAACTAGTAGACCTTATCTTAAAAATATATTTCATTTAAAAGCTAGTTACTGTAGAAAATAAAAAAGAACCCAAATACCGAAAAAAAATAGGGCCAATGATATGCTCACTCGGTCAAATCAATACAGCTCATCCAATCATCGGTTATCATCAAATGGCATTTGTTGCGTCGGTATTAATTAATTAATTGTTCTTTCCTCGTAGGACAAAGAACGAAACCGAACTACGGTAGTAGTAGTAGTATCAGTTAAAGGAGGTATTCACGGTGCCAGGAGTTAACTTGCATATATAGCAATATACGAGCTCATGATGTTCAGTTCCTTCTAACTAATGATTTATGATTTCTCTAAAATAAATAAATAGTACAACTTTTTCGTTGCCATTTCAAAGTATTTTATTAAAATAGTATTTTCAAAATAACTTATCGATATTTAATTTATTTATATAAATATTTACACTAAGACTAAAAACTATCAATTAAAAAGTCCGTACACCTTTTCCAAAATAGTGGCATGTGCGCGGCTAAGAAGTGATCAACGATTCAGAGTTAATCTTGAGCCTTCACAATAGATAGGCTTCCGAAAACAGTGTGTTCACCTGGATAGGATTCTCAAAATAGTTCATGTGCAAAAGGCGCAATTTTCTGTTGCTTTAATCCATAGTAAATCACAAGGAGTAACTTGATCGTAATATGCACATCTTCAAAAACGACAGATATCCCATAAATAGCAGAGAAAACATAGAACTGACTACCGCTAGGAATGTTGCCAACCAGTAAGGTTGGCACGAAAATGAAACATAGGAACAGCATGTATTTTTTAATCCTACTTCACAGCGTGTTACACTCAATATAATCACTCATCTCTCAGTGTTCTATAAATATAGGGAAAAAGATAGCTATAAAATTATGATTGGAAGGACTCATGGTCCGTACTGCAAATAGGTCAATTTTACACTGTGGCAAAGAATGAATCCTTGTAACAAACACACTATTTTTCTCTTGTAGCAAACACAACATTTTGTACTGTACCAAAGTTGGTTAATTTACCAACGGACCTGCACCGCTTGCTTTTCATCCAACGGCTGATAATCACCTAGAGGCACTGTACTGCTGCGGAAGGTGGAGCCGTCCGCACACACGCCAACTGTAACGGGGCCTGACGGCTCAAGCAGCTTTTTGCATACCAAATGAGTTGACGGCTGGGGTGCACAATTGCACATCGGGGCTGTTTTCTTTGATATGGCGCGCGTTTTGGCTGCCTTTTTCAATAAGATCATGGACGGTGCATACGCTGGTGGGTCTGTTCTTTTTTTTGTGGTTTATGGTTTTTAGTTGAAATTTTTGAATTTTAACTGTTTACGGTATAGATTACGGAGAGATCGATACTTATTTGCGATTTTGGCTGGTACATATGTTAAGCTTTTAACGTGTACTACGTTTAACTTGTGGACCTCGTCTTGAGAAAATACTTCATTTAAAAGTTAGATACTATAGCGGCTGCGAAAAGTCGGCCGGCTTGAGGGTTGCCGAACAGGACCGATGTCGATAGTATATATGTCAAACGGCTCAGAAAATTATTCAGATAAATAATTTTAAGAAGCGTTCCATTTATTTTGGCTCGTAGAGAAATCGAAACTAAATGACACTCAAAAACCCAAAAAAAACAGGATCATTATTACCTATTCCGATTATCACAACCATCCAATTGAAATTCCAGCCAAGGTGGTTGATTGCACTACAGTATTGCACGTTTGCACCCACCGTAAATCTTCAATGTACAATTTTATTGTGTGAAATTTGTATAAAAGAGAAGCAATAGGCATCGGATATTCGGATACGAGGATGCAAGTGAAACATCTCAAATTTTCAAAAATTTCAATTTCTTCAAAGTTTGGCACAAATAGGATTTCTTTCCCAATTTAGCAATTTTTTGATTTCCTGCCTTCCTTTTCCGTCATTGCTGCTTTCCCTTCTCGTTGGCACATTCTAGCCCCCTGACTCCTCCCTATGTCGTCGCTCCACCCATCATCGCTCCTTAAGTCAGCGCTGCCACCACAATGTTGCCATCCCATCATCGCTTTGCCGGCATGATGAAAGAGTGCTCGAACGTGGTCATAGACTGCCGTGGTCGTAGAATATGATCGTAGTCTGCCGTGGTTATAGAATTAAAGACAACTAGATTAACTCTAACCTCCTCGTCGATAAGATTAACTAGATTAAAGACAATAAGATCATGGACGGTGCATACGTTGATGTCGATAGTATATATGTCAAACGGCTCAGAAAATTATTCAGATAAATAATTTTAAGAAGCTAGTTGAGAAATCGTTCCATTTATTTTGGCTCGTAGAGAAATCGAAACTAAACGACACTCAAAAACCCAAAAAAACAGGATCATTATTACCTATTCCGATTATCACAACCATCCCGTTGAAATTTCAGCCAAGGTGGTTGATTGCACTACAGTATTGCACGTTTGCACCCACCGTAAATCTTCAATGTACAGTTTTATTGTGTGAAATTTGTATAAAAGAGAAGCTATAGGCATCGGATATTCGGATACGAGGATGCAAGTGAAACATCTCAAATTTTAAAAAATTTCCATTTCTTCAAAGTTTGGCCCAAATAGGATTTCTTTCCCAATTTAGCAATTTTTTGATTTCCTGCCTTCCTTTTCCGTCATTGCTGTTTTTCCTTCTCGTTGGCACATTGTAGCCCCCTAACTCCTCCCTATGTCGTCGCTCCACCCATCATCGCTCCTTAAGTCAGCGCTGCCACCTCAACGTTGCCATCCCATCATCGCTTTGCCGGCATGATGAAAGAGTGCTCGAACGTGATCATAGACTACCGTGGTCGTAGAACGTGGTCGTAGTCTGCCGTGGTCATACAATTAAAGACAACTAGATTAACTCTAACCTCCACGTCGATAAGATTAACTAGATTAAAGACAATAAGATCATGGACGGTGCATAGGTTGATGTCGATAGTATATATGTCAAACGGCTCAGAAAATTATTCAGATAAATAATTTTAAGAAGCTAGTTGAGAAATCGTTCCATTTATTTTGGCTCGTAGAGAAATCGAAACTAAACGACACTCAAAAACCCAAAAAAACAGGATCATTATTACCTATTCCGATTATCACAACCAACCAATTGAAATTTCAACCAAGGTGGTTGATTGCACTACAGTATTGCACGTTTGCACCCACCGTAAATCTTCAATGTACAGTTTTATTGTGTGAAATTTGTGTAAAAAAGAAGCTATAGGCATCGGATGTTCGGATACGAGGATGCAAGTGAAACATCTCAAATTTTCAAAAATTTTCAATTTCTTCAAAGTTTGGCCTAAATACGATTTTTTCCCCAATTTAGCAATTTTTTGATTTCCTGCCTTCCTTTTCCATCATTGTTGTTTTTCCTTCTCGTTGGCACATTCTAACCCCCTGACTTCTCCCTATGTCGTCGCTCCACCCATCATCGCTCCTTAAGTCAGCGCTGCCACCTCAACGTTGCCATCCCATCATCGCTTTGCCGTCATGATGAAAGAGTGCTCGAACGTGATCATAGACTGCCGTGGTCGAGAACGTGGTCGTAGTCCACCGTGGTCATAGAATTAAAGACAACTAGATTAATTCTAACATCTGGGGCTCTCATTGGTTAGCTGGGCGACCGCGTCGAGTGTGTCCTCGAAATGGTCAACCCTAGCTTCTAGGAGGCAAGGTCGAGGCGGTGGCTAGCCGCGCGCTCCACGTCGCCCATGGATTCCATGAGCGCAAGGTGTCGGGAGACGATGTCGGGGCGGAAACGGAGCATCGCGCCGTGGAGGTCTGCACGTGGAGGACGCTGGTGCCGAGCGTGTGGGCAGTGTCGATGAAGAAGGCCTGCTTGGTGAGGGCTACATTGAGTTCTCGAAGGCCGGGGTGCAGGGTTTCCAAAATTAGTCGAAAATCGGTCGATTTTCCCAAAAACCGGAAATTTCGGCCCCTCGGTAAAGTTGGGTTTGGTCAAACAAAATCGGTTTTGCATTTTTTATCAAGTATAAAGGAAATTTGTAACCCCTTCCAATCACAAGCATGCGCATAGTTTGCTTGTGACGTTGTGTGCCTTAGAGCGGCAGGTTGTGGGTTCGAGCCCTTTAAACCTACATTTTCATTTGAACTTTAAATAAAATTCAAATTTAGTTCAATTCAAATTCAAATTTGAAAATTTTGGCCAAAATTGGCCGAATTCAACCTGCATTTTTTATTTTTTCATTTGAACTTAAAATAAAATTCAAGTTTTAATTTAAAATTTTCGGCCAAAATTGACCGAAAATTTCCGAAATTCAGAAATATCGGAAATTTTGGACCGGTAAAATTTGAAAACCGATTTTGAAAACCCTGATGAGGTGGGCACGGATGAGTCAGAGATGGGGCGCCGCCAGCGGATGATGGAGAGGAGTGCCGAGAAGGCTTCCACTTCACCGTGGACAGAGCTGCAGCCCCGGCCGCCGCAGCAGCGATGGTGGCGCGGCGAAGGATGCTTGACATTGGTGCGCGCGACCGGGATCCTGGATCGAGGAGGAAGACGAGCAAAGCCTCGAGCTATTTCTTCTTTGGCTTCCGCTGTGGCGTGTGCACGGTGGACATGGACAAGTGCTGGGAGGAGGAAGCGGGTGCTTTGCTTCGAGATCCATGCCGTACGATGAGTCATGGAGGCCCGGCCCGGGGGGCGAGCGGGGCGGCCGCCCTGGGCCTCAAAAACCCAGGGGCCCCTACATTGTATATGCATACGTATTAGCGTATAGTACTAATACTACCCGGATTCGGCGGTTCGACTTCTCATCTAGTCATCTTCGATCTTGATTACGAGTTCGACTTCATTAGATCCACAGCACCATCACGGCATCACGCCGCGCCGCGCCGCGGCGAGCCACCGAGCCACCGAGGTCTCGCTCGTCGTCTCGTCCGTCGCCCGCCTCGCCGACGCCGTCCCGGTCGTCGTCTCTCCGGCCTCCGCCACGCAGCGCGCGCCACGCCGCCGCGCTATCGCCATCCGCCGCAGTCACCGCTAGTATACGTGATAATACGTCTAACATATACGTACGTGTACTGGTACGTCTGAAACTCCGACTTCTCACGTCCCCAGCGGAGGCGGCATGCTGCATGCATGCATATTAGGAAATAGGAATCATTCAATCATGTCACTCATCATATCTTGCATATTAGAATTTTAATCAATAATTAGTGCTTTGTTAATTGTTATTTGTAGTTACTAATTATACTATTGTTCTTTAAATTTTTCGAGTTAAGTGTTATGCAATTGACTTTATCAGATAAACCAATGTCTGCTATGGAGATCTTTGAGTTTGTCGAGAGAAGCGATTGTTATTCTAATATTTCTATTGCTTATCGGATTTTATTTACTATGCTGTGATGTGGCATCGGTGAAAGAAGCTTTCAAAGTTGAAATTGTTGAAGAATCATTTAAGGTCAACAATGTCTCAAGAGAGGTTAAACGGTTTGACAACTTTATGTATTGAGAAGAAATTATTGGATGAGATTGATATCAATACCATCATCAATGACTTCGCATCTAGAAATGTCGAAGAAATTTTAAGGTAATATCTATAAACTCTATAATATGAATTTTCTTTAATACATAACGTATTTTAAGTGTTTGTTGGTAAAATTAGATATATATATATATATATGTATATGTAGATTTATATTTAGATATTTATACTAGGGCCTCTATTCCTAGTTTCGCCCCGAGCCTTTAAAATCCCAGGACCGGCCTGTCATGGGCCATTTGATGGGAGCCGATGGTGCCGTAGTTGGCTATGCTTGCGCGCACGCGCTCTGTCCTGTCCTGTGTTTTCTTAGGATGTTTTCGCAGCTGCACCCTGCAGGACCACTGAATCGCCATTGCCTGTGCTGAAGGCACGGAGAAGAAGGCTATGGAAAGAGGAAGGCATCCTTTCCATCTATAGATGTCCTCCAATAATACTTCCTCTGTGCAATGTGGTGTGCGTTCAAAATGGTTTTTGGCTTCTGGTTTCTAGCTTTCAGAAGCTAAAACCATTTTGGACGCATTGAATTTTTAATGTGTGTTTTCTTTTTCCTTTACATTGTCTATAGAGATGTAGCAGTTTTTTAGTTTTTTCACATTTTTTATTATTTTTTTAATTGAATATCTTAGTTAAAAACTAACAGCTGCTACAGCTTCTATCAGCTAAAAAATAACAAGTGCAGCCAAAAGCCATGAGTAAAAACTATTTTGAATGAGGGCTTAACCTGAGTTGTGGCTGACATTCCTACGTAACAAGGCTGAGTCATGATTTTGAGGGCAACTGGTCAGCGTGCACGTGAAACTCGTGTCTCCTAAAAAAAAGCAATAGTTGAAGGTGAACATTTCCATATCTGGTACACATTAGGCTCTACAAAATATCACCTATAATCATTTATAATTGTTTACTTAAAAAAGAGACAAAAGTAGCTCACTCAAATAACAATGATGTATAGAAACTAAAGACTAACAATTTCAAAGAGTGCAAAAATATAAAATTTCTCATAAACTGTTGATAAATATAAAATTCTTTACATTTTATGCTATAGGGAGTGGCTGCTATTGCCAACACCAAGAAGAGGAGTGGACGTGCCCAGTGGCGAAGCCAGGAATGAAATTGAGGGTGAGTTGAACTATTTATAAGTCTAAACTAAGTTGACACAAAATTAGTCTTTTACTCTTATAAAATTTTAATTTCAAATAGAAATTATAAACTAAATGAAGACAAACAATGAAAAATAGAGAAATAGAAAGTAGGTACTTTAATAATAGAAAGCGTCATGAGTGCGGAGTAGTGATAAGTCACTTATGTCTAAAACATATCAAAATTAGTGATATAATAGAAAATTATGAATGACAATGAAAATTTAGATCATATGAAACATACCAGAATTAAACCAATTTGAATCACGAGATAATAAAACAAAAGACGACATCTTTTTCACACTCTATCCAATGTTCTTATCATTTTCACGGCGGGGGCTCGTGGCGGCGGTGCCTTGTGGCACGTCAGACCACATCATCGCGGAGTGACGGTAGAGGGAGAAGATCAACCAGAGGTTTATCGAGCTCTCCACCGTCATCCTCGGATTCAAGAAGGTTCATATATATTTCACTTTGTGTTCTTCTTTTTTTTCTTTGATTGATTATGTCTTCTTTAATTTTATGATTTTCACCGCTACTCCTCCTCTTCA
>JAYGGG010000504.1:0-64154 GCA_036346245.1 Bonia amplexicaulis | reverse complement strand
GGAAGATGAGGAGATGCAGTGCAGGGGATACCTTGGTCATTATTGGAGATGCAATGGGAGCGGAAGAACAACTTGAGCTGCGTAGAAGTGCAAGAGTGAGACAACTTTATGAAGGAGAAGAATTTGACTACGAAGAAGAAGAGTTTGATGAAGATGAGGATGATTATATGGAACCCTTCTGAAGAGGATATGGTAGTGGGCTTTAACATGTTATGTTTTATCTTTAAATTGTATCTTTTATGAACTTAGAACTCCTGCAGATCTGCTTTGTGTGCACGTGTTACGTGTTGTGACTTTGTGAGCGAGAACCATGTCTTTGTCTTGTCTTGCTAGTCTGCTATCCATTTAATTTTTTCTTGCTATCCCTACATGTTTGTGATTTCAAATGGCTATCCTTTGCTGCGATAATGTCGATGGAAGGAGAAGGTGAGATCATTCGAGATAAGTACCTAACACGCTATTTCCTATTTTTGTATCACTTGTATTGTTGATATGGTCTCTTTGTCCACTTGTATCTTCTTGATATGGTCTTACATCCACTTCTATTCTGTAGGAACATCACATTTGTATCAACTATGAACTAAGTAGGAACATCACTTTTGTTTTGTATCAACTAAGGTATGTCTATTGGACCTTTTCTCTTTTTATATAATTCATTCAGCTACTATATTTATATAATTTATTCAGCTATACATGCTGCATGCATATTTGGCAAAACGCCTAGAAAACGCCTAGAAAACGCCTAGGCTCGCCTAGGCTCTAGGCGGTGGGTCACCGCCTAGAAATCGCCTAGCGCCTTTTCTAACCTTGTGTGCAACAAGCTGAAGCTGTTACACAAGCCATGCTCTCATGTCCTCGCTGCATGTGGGACCGTGGGCATGGATCCTTTGAACTTCATGTCGACGTACTTCTTTAAGGAGAGGGTACTGCAGGCTTGGTGTGGGGAGCTCCGGGGGTTCAGGGTAGTCGAAAACTTCGCCACCTTGGACATTGCAGCGAGGACCTGGATTCGAGATGTTAACATGCTGAAGGGTGAGAAGGGTCGGTGACAGAGCTAACGTATTGAAATGATATGGACGAATCGCAAGCGGGAGCATCTAGTGCATGTTGCGGCGATGCAGTCAGGAGGGGCACACAACTAGACGATGCAATGCATGTGCTGCTCAGTAGTTGTTAGAGACTATAACTAAATTTACATTGTACGCACTTATGACGATTGAAATGTCGTACTAAATGTATCGTATATTTCATGTACCATTTGTACAACTTCTATGTTACATCTCCTTTTCTTTAATGTAGTTGGTGTTGTGCTGGTAGCTTAGTATTGATCTGTTTACTTACTAGTTCTATTTGCTGTTAGTTAAAATGCGATATTTTTATGGCTCGTGATAACAACCGCACAAAGATAACAACCAATCCATGACATGCTTAACATTGCACATTATTTCGATCAACACTCCTACATACTATGGTACAACCGTACACCTAATTGCCTATATGCCAAACGAGCCTCGTGGCACCCACATGGAGTATTGCTGAGGGGGCCGCCTCGGACGGGGCTGGTCGTCGTTGTAGTGGCACGCACATATGCAGCTAAGGTTTGCACAGCAACATGTTAGATACTTAGATTGTAGGAACTTTCTATGTTGACAACCTCTTCGTTGCCCCTCTCGCGTTTCCTATGAAGTTTATTTCAATTCAAACAAGCATATTATCTCGTCTTTTCGCATTCAATTATTCACATATCAAGTCATCTAACAATATTAACATACCGGTTTTCTCCGCACATGAATTCTCAGTAACATCAAAATATCACTTACCATCATATATACCGATCATTCTACGGTTAATTGTTGCTAAAACAAATTTCGCAAAATTTTTTACGCACCTACAACATACAAAATTATCGTGACTCATAGGCTTCAGCAGCATTGTCAGTGAGGGGTGAATGTCGTCCACTCGAGCAGGGCCCGTCCGCACCTCCCATCGACGAGCCAACGTGGACAGGCGAGCATGCAAAACTCTTCGGCATAGTCGCGCATGTTATGCCGAAGGGCGACCACATAGAGCCTCTGAATTCACGTCTCGTCGTCACGGTCGAGCACCACGAGAGGTGATTAGATGAAGTCCATGAGGTGGCCAGTGAAGCAGAGGCTGCTATCACGTTTGATTTTATGATAGAACCAGCACTCCATCCAATGGGACTCCCAGTTCATCCGCGTTGAGTTGGAGGGAAAGTCTTTTAAAGGAATGCAGACCTACAAGCTAATGTTGCAAAGGTTGGAGAACTAACCAGGCCCAAGGTGCTTCGGCTGGCAGCGTGCAACATGAAGGGCGAAGACCGCAGCGGTGGGTGCCCTCGGCGGCCCGCCCGAGTATCTGACGAGGCAGCGATGGTGTTCGGCGTCATTGCTTTGGAGCTCAGTTCATCTGATTCTGCGGTCACCAACGAAGTGCACAGAAGGAATGTGGAGCCAAGCATCGAAGTACGCAGTGAACACGACTGTCTTGCCCTGCTGCGGTCACGGCTCGACCTCCTCGCCGCGGAGATGCATGGCTTCACGAGACGATCTTGTCGTCATGAACAAGGGATTCCACCAGATCCTCCGAGGCGATCGGTGGACCCAGCGTGTTCACATATGCACTGCTGAGCTTCCTTAAGGCCTTCCATCGCTTGCTGATGGCCACCTCCATACGCTCCTCCCCAACAGCCCAGCTGCTCAACGGAACCGATGCCGCACTACGGCCGCGACGATCACCCACACGCACCATTCCGACGACGCAGAGAGGATGAGCGGACGGGAGAGCAGTGGCAAGAAAATAAACACGGACAAGATCAATGGCAGATGACAAAGCAATAAGAAGGAAAGTGGCAAATGGAAGAAATGGGGCGTCGGGCGTGGGCTTAAAAGGAAGGTGCGACAACACCAATTAATGCCCGAGCAGTGGGCACGAGAATCAAGGAGGCACATGCCACACCACGATCGGCACGACGCCTTCTCGCGCAAACCGAAAAACCAACCGTCGCCACATGTGCCCGACAGTCGTTGCCACGCTTAATCGTGTCTCGCGGGTTGCGCGCAATGGCCCGCTTAGTATAGCTTTGGCGGGAATCCATGCAGACAACTTTCCAATGGACCGAAGGGACAGAGGGGTCAGGAGGTGCCAGGTATGGTCTCGGCCCACAGAAAATAGGGCCTCTCAACTATGAGAGGCTACTATTGGGGGGTGGCCCCTACCTTGGCCCAGTCGGCCTATGGCGCCAGTAGGACAGTCGATAGCCTGGTAGGAACCTATAGGACTAGCGAAATGTCATGTGTATCCCTATAAGTGTAGGCTCAGATAGGGATATTTATGTAACTTTAAGTAAGGGAATGATATGTTTATTCCTATAAGTGTACACCCAATTAGAGGTGTTTATGTAATAGGCCCCCATGACTATAAATATGTGTCTGGGTGTGCAATGGGGGAGAGGGCTCTCCTTTTCAGACAAATTCGAACAGCACAGACTTCTAGCAAGATTTCCACTTGTAAGGCTCCAGCAGCCCCTCCGAGGCCTCCCAGTTAGCCCCTTTGGTTTACTGTTTCGTCTGTAACCTCAACAACCCTCAAATCATAACCCTTAAGAAGCAGTGAAGCGAAAAGGAACAAATAATCATATGCCCTCGGTTTGTACAAATATCTCATGTGCTTAGTCTTTTGGGTAAATAACATCTAGTATAAAGGAAACATATCCTCAAAGAGAGCCAAGAGAGAAGAGATTGATGATGAAGGCAAGAAAAGAAAGATAAGAGGTTAGGAAAGAAAAGAGTTATCGGCTATATGGAGGAATTGAGAGAAGAAGGAAAGAAACAACATGCCCCTTCCATCCAAATGATAGAATAACCTCAAAGATAGCCGGGAGAGAAGAGAGTTGAGAAGAGTTAGACAAGAAAACAAATAGAAGAAATAGATTGCCATTGGCCTAAAGTGGAGTAGAGATCTTTACTCCTATAAAAAAACCACTTGTTGTGATGGTGAGTCTGTCATCCCACCTCCCCTCCATTTAAGATCAACTAAAAAGGTGGGACCACTTTGGAAGTTTGGCAAAACACTAAAACCCAATACCTAACCTAGGATTTGAACTCTCCACCTGTAGGTTAACAACATCACCACATAACCAACGAACTCAGTTAATGACCCGCCTTCTAGGGTGCTTAGGTAGATAGGCTTTTTACACTTGTACCAAATATTAAATTACCAACAGAACTGTGTCGGATTGCAATTTTCTGTTGTACACTTGTACTTTTGTGTAGAAAATGTTTGATTTGTAGTCAAGAAATTTCCTCGGTGTCATATTTATTGGCTTTTTGGGAGCTATGAGAACATACAATAAGCTTTATACGGCAAGGCAAGGACACTTAACTAGCATGAAGGAAAGAAACAATATGCTCCATCCATTCAATTTTTTGGGAAGTCCTTCAAGCCAATGTGTCACTAACAAGTGAATCCACCTTATCGGTGACAACTATGCTTAATGGACTTGACAACAAATAGAATTGAAGGGCAAATTGTGACTGCAAGTTGCATCAAATTGGAAAGACTGAACAAAAGCACTTGCATGATGAACTTTAATAACGAGGATAAAGAGGAAAAGGAGCAAGATTCTACCAGATAGCAAAGCAGCGCTGCAACAAATAGAATCAAGTTGGAAGAGGCAAGAGAGTGATGAAAAGGACGACAGCATGAACTAAATAGTGGAATCTGAAGCTATCAAGGATGTGTTGCTAAAGCTCTAGTTGAGAACAGGCTCTAGGCACACAGTACCAACACTGTTCTTAAAATGGTGCCTCTTCTAGTTTCTGTTCTACAAGCACCAGAAAGATATACGTGACAGGGCAACTAGTATAACAAGGGCGTCATCATCCATGGAAAATAAGTGATTCTTTTGCAAAGAATAAACATACCTTGCTTATATATGTAGGGAAATCAACAAGAACCTCCTCCTAGTTCGTTATAAAGTGCATTGGGCCACTGGTTCATCAAGAAGCTTCATACCAACGTCATCAGCATCAATCTATAAATTATCATAATTACATGGCGGCATGGCATAAGGAAGCGATGGGATAAGCAGGGGAAGGACAAGGTGCAGTTAATGATTTAGTGACAGAAAGAGGGAAGATACTATGAATTGTAGAAACCAAATGCAGCCATCTGTAAGTTAAAATGTTCAGTTAACGATGAGAGGAAAAGTTACTGACAAGAATGGAAAGCAAATTAATTTAAGCATGGAACAAAAGAGTATTTAGCAGAGAACAGCAAACAAGGCAAAGAACTCCTCTGCAGCATTTCTCTTGGTTGTACGTGCGTCAATTGCAGCAATGAAGTGTGCTAGATATGTTATAACTGATACTAAACAAGAATAATCCTCTCCTGCAGCATTCTCTTTTGGTTGTATGTTCATCAATGCCAGCAATGAAGTGCGCTAGATATTTTATAACTAATAACTGATAGTAAACAAGAATAATCCTGATCTGGTGGCACTGTTTTGGTGATATTGAGTATATAAAAGAAAGATAATTTATTGTGAGAACTTACCTTAAGGAATATATTTTATTCTGAGAACTAAGCGTCACCTCAGAAGTACCGAATATAGAGAGGATCATTAAAATGGGCAGTCTCCTGCGATAGTGATGCATGCTCATATATAGTGAAGTATCCCATAACCCTCCAATAACACATTGAGTGAAAGGTAAGAGTGGTAGAAACTTTGCTATGAGACACTCAGAAGAACCACAACATGTTTTACAACAGACGAAACCTACACAATTTTGTAAGAAGACTGAGTTCCCAAGAAAATCAAGTGCTCCTGCACGATCCCAACCCTACTAGCGGTTGAAGACAACTGCTGTACAAGCAATGAGATAACTAACATGTCATCCTAGAATCCAACCCACACTATCAAATCACAAAACACAGTCCACTATAGAATCAATCAAGAAGGAAACTAGCGCATAATTTGTCCAAAGTATATGCATGCTTTGCTATTTAACCCTGACAAATGAAGAATCCGGGATGCATCAAACAAAAAAAATCGTTAAGCATTATCACCAAAATTTCAAGCTCTCGGCAATCTCCCAATCGTCACTAGTGAAAACCATGCATCTGTAATTAAGGGAAAGTCCTCCAGGATCAGAACAATAAAAATGAGGCAAATTGTAGTATGAGGATATGAAGCAATAAAAAGGAAAATACCACCTAAGTTCACCTTAGAGTAAGAAGTGCATCATCGACTAATGATGGGTGCCTATACTGCAACTCTGACATGCACCTCTGAAAGCTCAACTAGTATAAACGTGTGTTGAACAAAGTTAGTAACCCAACAGTGTTTGGAAGATACGCAAAAGGGATTTCACTAATTACACAACATGTAATGAGATAACAGATTGCTTCGAGTATGATTACAGCAGCAAGTAATTCAATTGGCATGTCAAAAATTCATCTTGATGACAATTTTAATGTTCATTTTAACACGTTAGAAGGACATCAGATGGAGCATATTAATGTTGCCACAATAACTAAACTATAAGGATGAAAATGTGCAAATCATGGAACAAAAGCACGGTCAACGATCTGAAGAAACTTAAATCAAGCGCATTTCGGACATTGAACAAGTAAAACCTCTAATATATCACCTCATTGGTACATAGCGGTAGATAAGCAACTTCCACGTTAATCCCTCAAATCAATATAGCAGCATGCATAAACACCAACAAGATGCGATTAGCACGTTCTAAGATGAAGTTGAGCTGCAAAGAAATTTGACCAACAAAACTTGCCTAACATTGTATGCCGTTCAAAAAGGGCATCTCCTATCTAATTTAGAGAACATATGGAATATTGAACCATAAAACAACAAGAATTGGGTGAAGAAACCAATTAACCCCCACCTCTAAGTCATCCAAAACCAACATAGGCACTAGAAAACTTCTCCATCACAGGGAAGGGAAACAGATAAACTTAGACATGGGCACGAACATGGGAGGGGAGTACACCGAACTACCACGGCACCTTCGCTATCCACGAGGCAGCGCCATTACGCCTCCCCAATTCCCCATCCCAGGCAACGCCAGTGGAAGTGGAGGAGAGGAGACGGGGCACCACACGTCAGCGCCCTCCCACTTCCCCCGGTACTCGTCATTGTCGCCGTTGAGGCCTCATGGATCGCTCTGCAGATCTTGACTCCACCATTGTTACAACAACCGGGCGTCGTACGCCGCTTCCCGTTCTTCTCGGCGTTGTCGTTGTCGCGCCATGGAGAGGAAGGGCTTGGGGTGGCCGTGTGCTCTGCTGACTCCATTGCGGTACAGCGGTCGTGGCGTCCCGTTCTTGTTGTTGTCGTCGGCTTGAGGGAGAGGAAGGTCTTGCGGTAGCTGCAGGCGCGCATGCTCCTCCGCCACCGAATCCAGGCCGGCGCGTCCAGCCGCTTCCCTCTCCCACATCTCCGCCTCGATCCCCCATGGGGGCATGGGTGACGTCGAAGGAAGCGGAGAAAGCATCGGGGAGACACGCCGCTCCACCTCCCTCTTCCCCTCCACCTCACCGATCGCCCCTCCACCGCCTCCGATGACCACGGGGCCTAAGGGACGAAGTCCGTGACGACAGGGGAGGGGATTTGGAGAAGGAGAGACGAGATGCCTGATTACTGCCGCATCCCTTCGTTCCCCTCGACTCTGCGAGATACAGTAATGGTTCGCGGCCGCATTCTCCACCGCTCCACGGTGCCTGCATGGCCCACGCGCCGCCGCGCCGCCGCCTCGTCGGAGGAATTGGATTGTGAGAAGGGGGGAGAGGGAGAGGAAATGGGAAGAGGGGTGGGTTTCAACCTGAGGGTGTTGTTTGTAAAATGAGAGGAGTACAAGGTTTTGTGTAGTTAGCTATTATCTCATCTGGTCTTTTCCGACCGTTGGATGCACCGCTGCGTAGGGACCAAGTTTTCATTTCTAGCCGTTACAGGGGGTTCGTTCAAATTTGTATCCGTTGAAGAGGGCTCGATTTTGTATTTCTAGCCGTTCATTTGTTTTTCATTTCTTGTGCTCGTTGAAGAATGGAAAGTTTGGAATAGGAAGGCGTCCTCGCTAGGGCACAATGACAGGAGCAATCGACATCGTCCAGATCAAATTAGGAAACCTTGCTACCTCAGCTCTTGGAATTTTAATCGACAAGTGCTTGTCTTTGAAGGAGGAAACTTATCCGTAAGAAACTTTTCATTCCCTCTGAGCCTCCAATTCACGGGGATTAGATTTTTTCGACGAGTCCGTTTTTTCGATTTATAACTTATGATTTATGGTTTTTCTAATAAAATAAATAGGACGGTTTTTGTCGCTGTTTCAAAGTGGTTTATCAGGATAGCCTTTTCAAAACAGCTTATCGGCTTATTCATTCGCACTAAGACAAAAGTCAACAGTTGGACCTTCAAGGGACGGAGACGTTCTGGGGGTGACCTCGATAGCCGAACCCTCGAGGGATGGAGAAGTCCCTGGGTGGCCTCGATAGGCGACGCCCTCGAACTTGTCGCCACGGAGGCCATACGACCAACGTTGGCGGACTTCGTCCCTCGAGCTCGTAGGAACTCATAGGACTTCACGCTCGTCCCGTACACCTCGAAGTGGCAGCGGCGGAGCTGTAGCCGAAGTAGACGCTCGAGCGCTTCGTCCTCTACCCTTCGAAATGGTGGCGGCGGGCCGGCGCCTGGCCAATGACACTCGGCGCTCAGAGAGTGCGTGCGTGGCACTGCGTCTTAGTTGTGTTTAGGTGGATTCTTGCTGGCGGCGTGCTCGCTGTCTTATTTAGACTCCGTAGAGTATTTAGACTCCAAAGAGTGCGTGCGGGCGAGCCTCGGCGCGTCTTATTTAGACTCTGTAGAGTATTTAGACTCCGAAGAGTGCGCGCGGAGACAGGCCTCGGCGCGTCTTATTTAGACTCCGTAGAGTATTTAGACTCCGAAGAGTGCACGCGGAGGCGGGCCTCGGCGCGTCTTATTTAGACTCCGTAGAGTATTTAGACTCCGAAGAGTGCGTGCGGAGGCGGGCCTCGGCGCATCTTATTTAGACTCCGTAGAGTATTTAGACTCCAAAGAGTGCGCACGGTGACCACGTGTCTTATTTTATACTCCGTGGAGTGCACGCGGAGGTCGTGCCTCCGCTCGTCTTTTTTATACTCCGTAGAGTGCGCATGGAGGTGTGCCTCCGCGTGTCCTCTTTACGCATAATAAGACAAGTTTTGAAAACAGTGAACTTTATTGATCTCCCGTTTACACGTGTGAGCCATTACAAAAGGCAGGATACTAACCGCGTGCCGCTCGAGGACAAGAACAGTGCTGACCGCTGTTGCTGTAACGGCGAGGTAGAGCAAGAGGGGAGCCTCTGGTGTTGAGGCAACCGGTGTGGGGAGCCCGACGAGGCACTTCCTGAGGCCGCCGTGAGCCTTCGCGCGGTCGTGTTCGCCTTATGACTCTCAGTGGGCCTTGTGGTGTGGGCCCAGAGCACCGAGCTCTATGCGCCGGATGAGGTCCTGGTCGCCGAAGGTAGTGATGATACCTTGCGGGCCCGGGAGCTTCATGCACAGGAAACCATGGTGTGGGACTGCCCCAAAGGAGTTGAGGGTTGGGCGCCCCAGTATGGCATTGTACGAGTACGGGATGTCAACGACATAGGTGACGTCCTCGCTCCTCGCGTTGTCGCCCTGGCAGAAGGAGACTTGTAGGCGTATCTGGCCCAACGCCTTCAGCAGCTGACCCTCGAAGCCCTGCAATGGGATTCCCGAGGGGCCCAGGCGACTCCGAGGGATCCCCATCTGGTCAAAAGCCGCCGCGAACAGGATGTTCGCGGAGCTACCTTCATCAACCAGGACGTGTTTGACGTCGCATCCTACGATGGCGTCTTGGATGACTAGGGGATCTTTGTGAGGGAACTCCACGTCCTCAGCGTCAGCGGGAGCGAAGGTAATTTCGTGCTGCGCCCACTCTGGCGGTGCTTGCGCCGGGTAAGCTGTCACATGGTGTAGCCTCCACGCGTAGGCCTTCTGTTGCCGCACCGAGGCGAACTCTAGTAAAGAGCCCCCGGAGATGACGTTTATGGTCCGGCGCTGGGCTCCCTCCAGGGCCTGAATTCGCAAAGGGCCTTCCTAGGGTTGCTGCCCGTGGGCCTGAATCTGCATGGGGCCCTCCTAGGGCTATGTACGTGGGCCACGACGGGCGGCCTCACGTCCAAGGTTCCATCCTGGCGGCGCTCTGGCGGAGCACCGCGATGGCGGTGCATGTCCGCGTGTTGTGGCTGTTAAGGAGATAGAGTTGTATGTGACCTTCGATTCGCCTACACAGACTTCTACCTCTTCAAAAGCTTGGAAGACCTTCTTCACCGGATGGTTCTCCATGGGAGACATCACTCGGACAAGAACTTCATCTTGCACCACCTGGATGTCCACCTCGGGTCTAGATGCTCGCTCCCTCGGATCCACCATACGGACTCGAGAAACCTTTCTCTCTCGCCTCCATCTCCTTGAGCTTCTTCGGAGGTCGGTGATGTATGTTATCGTGTCACCCAGCGGGGAGGCCTTGTCCATTTTGATATGTTTGGCTGTGACTCTCGGTCGTAGAACCGTGGTTGAGCTTCTCCCTCCTCTGGCGCTCGGCCTCAACATGATTAAGTGGCTCCTCCCTCCCATTCGCGAGCTTCGCCCCTCTTCCTTGGCCGGGGTCCTCTGGCGGGTCTATCTCATAACGATGGCCACCTCGGCCATTCACCTCGCACCATAGGTCGTAGAGCTGGTCTTCTTGTTCTGCCCGGGGTCTATCACCACGGCCCCGGCCGCGCCCTCGCCCCCGGCCTTGACGACCCCACCCGCGACCGACGGGCGTACCGTCTTCGGAACCGCCCTCGATGTCAAAGACGTAGCGGGTCTTCTGGGATTTACGCTGGCTGCGCTTGGACTTGTCACCCGACGGGTCCTTGTGCTTGGCGTCCTTGCACTCGGGGGCATCCTTCAAAGCCTCTTGCCTGCGTTTGCCCTTGGAGGAGCCATCCTTCGGTGAGTCTTTGTTCTTCGTTGAGCCTTCCGCTTGATTAGTATCGGAGTCATCGCCTTTGCGCCATCGCGCGTCCTCCTCCGCCCTCGCATACTCTTCCATCTTATCGAAGAGCTTCGCGACAGTCTTGATTGGCTTACGCGCGTTGTACTCGGCCAACGGCCCCAGGCGGAAGATTGAGTAATAGGCACTTGGGGTAATTGTACAAATTTCACAGGTGCATAGATATACTCTCTGATTGCATGCGATTCAGCCGATTTGCGGTGATGCGGTAACATCGGTAGTAATTATGAGTCGTTATCTTTGCATGCCTTTGTTTGACAAAAGGCAAATCGAGAAAGCAAAATAGGGTTCATAATTTGCAAATAATGGATAGCATGGTCGACAAAGTACACAGTTATGAAGAGTCCCAAATAATATAGGTGTCTTGCAAGATGCTCTGCTGGATACCCGAAGCCCAAGCATTCCATCAGACAAAATATACATGTCCATGATGATGTGGCGGTTGATGGTGAAGGTCATATGGCAAGGAAGATGCAAGGAGGGTGCTAATGCAGAAAACACCTGGTACATATTGCTCTTTTGCAACGATCTCTGCATGGCAAGCATTACAATTGGTTCGTAGGGACAAAAAATAGAAATATGAAATGTGCAACGATATTTTTTCAGTAAGTTAGTCATATTCACAATTCAATATCTCTTTGCAATCTCAATTAGCCTAAAGCAGGGAAAATTGGTGCTAAAAGTGCATGCATGCAACGAGTAGATGAAAAAGGCTTCTTGGAAAACCTAGAGTTCTTAAGATCTATTCGTGAAAGCGGCTTTAGAACTATACCATGGTGTAGATGACATGAGGTCGACTTATTGGTGCGGCGGTCTTTGCTATGCCTCGAGCCCTCGAGTGAAATATGGTTTTATGCACCAGCAGCAATAAGGATAGTTGCAAAGGCCAATGGCAATACAAAGAAGCATCGCATACCTCCCAAAGAAGAAGGTGATTCGCTCACGGAAATGCCTGAAGTAATGTGGCACATACTGCAGATAGCATATTAAATAGCGGGTCTCATAGCCAGCCTCATGACATAGCATTCATAGGAGGACAATCAGCAGACATTTCCCTCAAAATATATTAGCAGAGATGAAGTTGTTACCTTCACACAAGAATCGCCAAAATTATCTCCGCACATCTCGACCTATAATAACCAATCAAACATTACATGGTTCTTTCTTGTAAAAATATAGGAGAGGTACACAGAAAGGCAAGCTCAAAATGTTCAAGAACAACAACGCAAACAACGAGGGTCAATATTACTGGACTTAATTTCCTGCAAAGAGAACCATGTGAACATTAATACCTTGAAAAATCGAGAACGAAAGGACTACATTGCAGCGTAAGAACAAGCACTATCAGATGTGCACCTAGTGTATGTGTCACATATTGTGCTGTATCCAAGAATCATGGTGAGGATCGCAGCAACAAGCAGAGCCCTTGAGTTGCTTCCTTGGTGTGAACATATCTCGGAAAAGCTCTAATAAGCCATAAGTAGTACATTTGTATTACAATGTGAAAATAGTCATCTATCAACGCTAATAAAATTGTTCATGCTCTAAGCAGAAATCCCAAAGCGTGAGAGCAAGCATGGATAGACATCCACCTCCAACAAAAATAAAGTGTAAGAATTGGGTAAATGAACGCCACCCTACCTGCTGATCAGCTGCAAAGTCATTTGGATCGAAGTCTCTCGCTATCAAGGTTGTTATGGCGTCGAGATATCGGCGATATCTCGTCGCCATCTCGTCGTGGCGGGCCGCTCCATGCCGTCCGGACGACACGGGTGCGTCGTGTCCGCCGTCGCCGCCGGCGGATCCGCCGCCTCCGCCGCCGGATCTGCCTCCGCCGTCGCCGTAGCACGATCCGCCGTCGCCGCAGCGGATCCGCCGTCGCCCATGCAGCCGGATCCGCCGTCGCCGCAGCCGGATCCGCCGTCGCCGCCGCGGATCCGCCGCCTCCGCCACGCCGCAGCCGGATCCGCGTCGCCGCGCGGCCGGATCCGCCGTCGCCGCGGCCGGATCAGCGGTCGCGCCACCTCTGCCGCCGCCTCCTCGCGGTGCCGCTTGGGGCGGTGGAGAGTGGCGGCGGGAAGAGGCGGCCGTGGCGGCGGCTCGGCCTCGCCGGCCCGGAGGAGGGAGGAGATGGGGAAGGAGAGAGGAGAGAGGGGAGGCGGCGAGCGCGGCGGCGAGAGGCGGCCGAGCGCGCGAGACTAAGCGTGCAGCCGCCGCCACGCACGCCAGTGGATTTAGGGTTTGACATTTTGCAATTTAGTCCTCCTGTTTTCTAAAATTACAATAAAATCCTTCTTACTTTATATTTCTTCTGCTTAAACCCTCCTAAAGTCCAATATTTTGTGGCTACTTATGTGTATAGCGTCGCCACGCCGCGCGCCATAAGCGCTATTGTTGTGTGAAGGTGGTGAGGCGCCGCGCCGCGCCTCGCCGCACCGCCGTAATAACCATGCTCGCTATTGACATCGGAACTGATGAAAGAAACAACAGGAAAACACATACCTTGATCTTGTAGTGACTTCTAAGGCCCAAACCAATTCATCGACTCGTGACCTTGCTGTCCTAAACTCCTGAGCACAAATAAAATTCAGTCCATGGGATCAATGTATGTAACTGAGAAAGAGAGAGAGAGAGGGGAAGAAGAGGAAGAAGAAGAAGAAGAAGAAGAAGAAGAAGAACTACTGACATGTTCAAAATGGGAAAAAGCGCCACAAAGGAACCAAGGTACATATCATATCTACCTTCCATAATCGCACTACTCCATAGAGAGCATTGCGGCTTTAGCGGCGGCAAAAGTAAGTAATTAGAAACTAAACCAAACAGGAGCCACCTATACGCATCAGAAAATTCGCATATTCGAGAATGGCAAGAAAAGTCATGCAAAATCAAAAACGTAATGTCTTATAAATTTATACTCTATAGGTTATAATACAGATGGGGATCATTAGTAGTAGATAACCACCAGCCTATTCGTGATGCCCTTACATGCACCATTGCTATACTTGAAATGGTACATACATGAATAGCATTGGTATGACCACAATGAAAACTAAAATACTGCAAGTGCAAAATAAAAGCTAAAGTTGACTTGGTTCTTAAAAATGAAAAGTATTTGTAACATGTATGCACTTTTCTATCATTCAGTAGAAGCTTAAATGGGAGTAATAAAACCCCTGAATGAGAAGTAAACGAGGGATCAAATTTGGTATTCGCGTGACAAGCGATTGCTAAATTTGACCAAACTTCGGGGCCAAAGGACCCAGCATGAGGGAATGCTGGAGTACAAGACGGATGTATTGCACTAGAATGGAAGCCTCGCCCCGACGGGCAATGCCAGCACTGACCACCATGAGAACAACTAGATAGGGCAGCGCACTGTGTTGCGCCGCAAGAGACATGGAAATGATTGCATCTTGCCATCCCCAACAAATCTGCTAGCAGCCCATTCGAGTTCCGCATGGAAACAAGAAGCTCTTCTTTATTTGCGTTT
Source organism: Bonia amplexicaulis (assembly GCA_036346245.1). Taxonomy (NCBI): domain Eukaryota; kingdom Viridiplantae; phylum Streptophyta; class Magnoliopsida; order Poales; family Poaceae; genus Bonia; species Bonia amplexicaulis. Next base: position 49,536 of record JAYGGG010000504.1, on the reverse strand, counting down.
TTTTTTTGCCCAAGATAAGCTCATTTTCCAGAGCCAAGCCTATTATAAGAGTTCAAGCGCCATATTCGGATGGAGTCAAATGATTGCATCTTGGGTGAAGAATGACCCAATTCCTTAGCTTCAAGCATTAATCATATCCGGGATGTGGGAATAGGGAGATGCCATCCATCTACACGACACGATAGCTTAAGCAAAGAATAGAGAGAGCTAAGCAAGAATACAAACAAAAACGATATTCAACTAGCGTAGGCCTACCCTAGACTAGTATAAAAAAATCTTTTCTTTGTGCATCGTGGGAGAGAAAGCAAGCTTACGGTGCTTTGGATGTTAATGTTTTGTAGGATATGAAAATATTTGGAGATCGTAGTTCGATATTTGAAGTCTCAAAAATGGTTCTGTGATTGTGTTTTTGTATAACGTTGATGACACAGATTTTACAGTGATTTGAAGATGGAAAGCTTTGTCTATGTTTAATTACAGTAATACTAATACGACACAGTAGTATATATGGTGTGATACGATGAGGATTGAGTAATATTCACTTGGGGTAATTGTACAAATTTCACAGGTGCATAGATATACCCTCTTGATTGCATGCGATTCCGTAGAGTTGCGGTGATGCGATAACATCGGTAGTAATTATGAGTTATTATCTTTGTATGCCTTTGTTTGACAAAGGCAAATCGAGAAAGCAAAATAGGGTTCATAATTTGCAAATAATGGATAGCATGGTCAGCAAAGTACCTGGTTATGAAGAGTCCCAAATAATATAGGTGTCTTGCAAGATGCTCTGCTGGATACCCGAAGCCCAAGCATTCCAGCAGACAAAATATACATGTCCATGATGATGTGGCAGTTGATGGTGAAGGCTGTATGGCAAGGAAGATTCAAGGAGGGTGCTAATGCAGAAAACACCTGGCACATATTGCACTTTTGCAACGATCTCTGCATGGCAAGCATTACAATTGGTTCGTAGGGACAAAAAATAGAAATACGATATGTGCAACGATATTTTTTCAGTAAGTTAGTCATATTCACAATTCAATATCTCTTTGCAATCTCAATTAGCCTAAAGCAGGGAAAATTGGTGCTAAAAGTGCATGCATGCAACGAGTAGATGAAAAAGGCTTCTTGGAAAACCTAGAGTTCTTAAGATCTATTAGTAAGAAACAGCTTTTAGAACTATACCATGGTGTAGATGACATGAGGTCAGACTTATTGGTGCGGCGGTCTTTGCTATGCCTCGAGCCCTCGGTGAAATATGGTTTTATGCACCAAAGACAATAAAGATAGTTGCAAAGGCCAATGGCAATAGAAAGAAGCATCGCATACCTCCCAAAGAAGAAGGTGATTCGATCACGGAAATGCCTGAAGTAATGTGGCACATACTGCATATAGCATATTAAATAGCTGGTCACCTAGCCAGCCTCAAGACATAGCATTCATAGGAGGACAATCAGCAGACATTTCCCTCAAAATAAGCAGAGATGAAATTGTTACCTTCTGCACAACAACTGCCAAAATTATCTCCGCACATCTCCCAGCCTATAATAACCAATCAAACATTACATGGTTCCTTTCTTGTAAAAATATAGGAGAGGTACCTGGGAAAGGCAAGCTCAAAATGTTCAAGAACAACAACGCAAACAACAGGGGTCAATATTACTGGACTTAATTTCCTGCAAAGAGAACCATGTGAACATTAATACCTTGAAAAATCGAGAACGAAAGGACTACATTGCAGCGTAAGAACAAGCACTATCAGATGTGCACCTAGTGTATGTGTCACATATTGTGCTGTATCCAAGAATCATGGTGAGGATCGCAGCAACAAACAGAGCCCCTTGAGTTGCTTCCTTGGTGTGAACATATCTCAGGAAAAGCCCTAATAAGCCATAAATAGTACATTTGTATTACAATGTGAAAAATAGTCAATCTATCAACGCTAATAAAATTGTTCATGCTCTAAACAGGAAATCCCAAAACGTAAGAGCAAGCATGGATAGACATCCACCTCCAACAAAAATAAAGTGTAAGAATTGGGCAAATGAACGCCACTCTACCTGGTGATCAGCTGCAAAGTCATTTGGATCGAAGACTCTCGCTATTGACATCGGAACTGATGAAAGAAAGCAACAGGAAAACACACACCTTGATCTTGTAGTGACTTGTAAGGCCCAAACCAATTCATCGACTCGTGACCTTGCTGTCCTAAATTCCTGAGCACAAATAAAATTCAGTCCATGGGATCGATGTATGTAACTGAGAAAGAGAGAGAGAGAGGGGAAGAAGAGGAAGAAGAAGAAGAAGAAGAAGAACTACAGCATGTTCAAAAATGGGAAAAAAATGCTACAAAGGAACCAAGGTACATATCATATCTACCTTCCATAATCGCACTACTCCATAGAGAGCATTGCGGCTTTAGTGGTGGCAAAAGTGAGTAATTAGAAACTAAACCAAACAGGAGCCACCTATACGCATCAGAAAATTTGCATATTGAGTAATGGGAACAAAAAGTCATGCAAAATCAAAGAACAGAATGTCTTATAAATTTATACTCTATAGGTTATAATACAGATGGGGATCATTAGTAGTAGATAACCACCAGCCTATTCGTGATGCCCTTACATGCACCATTGCTATACTTGAAATGCTACATACATGAATAGCATTGGTATGACCACAATGAAAACTAAAATACTGCAAGTGCAAAATAAAAGCTAAAGTTGACTTGGCTCTTAAAAATGAAAAGTATTTGTAACATGTATGCACTTTTCTATCATTCAGTAGAAGCTTAAATGGTAGTAATAAAACCCCGGAATGAGAAGTAAACGAGGGATCAAATTTGGTATTCGCGTGAAAAACAGTGTCAAATTTGACCAAACTTCGGGGCCAAAGGACCCAGCATGAGGGAATGCCGGAGTACAAGACGGATGTATGGCACTAGAATGGGAGCCTCGACCCGACGGGCAATGCCAGCACTGACCACCATGAGAACTAGATAGGGCAGCGCACTGTGTTGCGCCGCAAGAGACATGGAAATGTAGGGTTATATGAAAAATATTTGGAGATGCGTAGTTCGATATTTGAAGTTTCAAAAAACGGTTCATGTGGTTGTGTTTTTTGTATAACGGTGATGACACAGATTTTACAGGTGATTTGAAGATGGAAAGCATTGTCTATGTTTAATTCTGTAATACTAATACGACACAGTAGTATATATGGTGTGATAGGATGAGGATTGAGTAATAGGCACACAGGGTAATTGTACAAATTTCACGGTGCATAGATATCTCACCGATTGCATGCGCTTCACCGATTTGCGGTGATGCGATAACAACGGTAGTAATTATGAGTCGTTATCTTTGTATGCCTTTGTTTGACAAAAGGCAAATCGAGAAAGCAAAACAAGGTTCATAATTTCCAAATAATGGATAGCATGGTCAGCAAAGTACCTGGTTATGAAGAGTCCCAAATAATATAGGTGTCTTGCAAGATGCTCTGCTGGATACCCGAAGCCCAAGCATTCCATCAGACAAAATATACATGTCCATGATGATGTGGCGATTGATGGTGAAGGTTTGTATGGCAAGGAAGATTCAAGGAGGTGCTAATGCAGAAAACACACGGCACATATTGCACTTTTGCAACGATCTCTGCATGGCAAGCATTACAATTGGTTCGTAGGGACAAAAAATAGAAATACGATATGTGCAACGATATTTTTTCAGTAAGTTAGTCATATTCACAATTCAATATCTCTTTGAAATCTCAATTAGCCTAAAGCAGGGAAAATTGGTGCTAAAAGTGCATGCATGCAACGAGTGGATGAAAAAGGCTTCATGGAAAACCTAGAGTTCTTAAGATCTATTCGTAAGAAACAGCTTTTAGAACTATACCATGGTGTAGATGACATGAGGTCAGACTTATTGATGCGGCAGTGCTGCTATGCCTCGAGCCCTCGAGTGAAATATGGTTTTATGCACAAGCAGCAATAAGGATAGTTGCAAAGGCCAATGGCAATACAAAGAAGCATCGCATACCTCCCAAAGAAGAAGGTGATTCGCTCACGGAAATGCCGGAAATAATGTGGCACATACTGCATATAGCATATTAAATAGCTGGTCTCCTAGCCCCAGCCTCATGACATAGCATTCATAGGAGGACAATCAGCAGACATTTCCCTCAAAATATATTAGCAGAGATGAAGTTGTTACCTTCTGCACAACAACTGCCAAAATTATCTCCGCACATCTCCCAGCCTATAATAACCAATCAAACATTACATGGTTCCTTTCTTTTAAAAATATAGGAGAGGTACCTGGGAAAGGCAAGCTCAAAATGTTCAAGAACAACAACGCAAACAACAGGGGTCAATATTACTGGACTTAATTTCCTGCAAAGAGAACCATGTGAACATTAATACCTTGAAAAATCGAGAACGAAAGGACTACATTGCAGCGTAAGAACAAGCACTATCAGATGTGCACCTAGTGTATGTGTCACATATTGTGCTGTATCCAAGAATCATGGTGAGGATCGCAGCAACAAACAGAGCCCCTTGAGTTGCTTCCTTGGTGTGAACATATCTCTGGAAAAGCTCTAATAAGCCATAAGTAGTACATTTGTATTACAATGTGAAAAATAGTCAATCTATCAACGCTAATAAAATTGTTCATGCTCTAAACAGGAAATCCCAAAACGTAAGAGCAAGCATGGATAGACATCCACCTCCAACAAAAATAAAGTGTAAGAATTGGGTAAATGAACGCCACCCTACCTGGTGATCAGCTGCAAAGTCATTTGGATCGAAGTCTCTCGCTATTGACATCGGAACTGATGAAAGAAAGCAACAGGAAAACACACACCTCGATCTTGTAGTGACTTGTAAGGCCCAAACCAATTCATCGACTCGTGACCTTGCTGTCCTAAATTCCTGAGCACAAATAAAATTCAGTCCATGGGATCGATGTATGTAACTGAGAAAGAGAGAGAGAGAGAGAGGGGAAGAAGAGGAAGAAGAAGAAGAAGAAGAAGAACTACAGCATGTTCAAAAATGGGAAAAAAATGCTACAAAGGAACCAAGGTACATATCATATCTACCTTCCATAATCGCACTACTCCATAGAGAGCATTGCGGCTTTAGTGGTGGCAAAAGTGAGTAATTAGAAACTAAACCAAACAGGAGCCACCTATACGCATCAGAAAATTTGCATATTGAGTAATGGGAACAAAAGTCATGCAAAATCAAAGAATGAATGTCTTATAAATTTATACTCTATAGGTTATAATACAGATGGGGATCATTAGTAGTAGATAACCACCAGCCTATTCGTGATGCCCTTACATGCACCATTGCTATACTTGAAATGGTACATACATGAATAGCATTGGTATGACCACAATGAAAACTAAAATACTGCAAGTGAAAAATAAAAGCTAAAGTTGACTTGGTTCTTAAAAATGAAAACTATTTGTAACATGTATGCACTTTTCCATCATTCAGTAGAAGCTTAAATGGTAGTAATAAAACCCCTGAATGAGAAGTAAACGAGGGATCAAATTTGGTATTCGCGTGACAAACAGTGCTAAATTTGACCAAACTTGAGGCCAAGGACCCGGCATGAGGAATCTTTGGAGTACAAGACGGATGTATGGCACTAGAATGGGAGCCTCGCCCCGACGGGCAATGCCAGCACTGACCACCATGAGAACAACTAGATAGGGCAGCGCCCGTGTTGCGCCCATAAGAGACATGGAAATGATTGCATCTTGCCATCCCCAACAAATCTGCTAGCAGCCCATTCGAGTTCCGCTTGGAAACAAGAAGCTCTTCTTTATTTTCGTTTTTTTTTGCCCAAGATAAGCTCATTTTCCAGAGCCAAGCCTATTATAAGAGTTCAACTGCCATATTCGGATGGAGTCCAAATGATTGCATCTTGGGCTGAAGAATGACCCAATTCCTTAGCTTCCATGCATTAATCATATCCGGGGATGTGGGAATAGGGAGATGCCATCCATCTACACGACACGATAGCTTAAGCAAAGAATAGAGAGAGCTAAGCAAGAATACAAACAAAAAAGATATTCAACTAGCGTAGGCCTACCATAGACTAGTATAAAAAAATCTTTTCTTTGTCTGTCAGCGGGAGAGAAAGCAAGCTTACGGTGCTTTGGATGTTAATGTTTTTGTAGGATATGAAAAATATTTGGAGATGCGTAGTTCGATATTTGAAGTCTCAAAAAACGGTTCATGTGGTTGTGTTTTTTGTATAACAGTGATGACACAGATTTTACAGGTGATTTGAAGATGGAAAGCTTTGTCTATGTTTAATTCTGTAATACTAATACGACACAGTAGTATATATGGTGTGATACGATGAGGATTGAGTAATAGGCACTTGGGGTAATTGTACAAATTTCACAGGTGCATAGATATACCTACTGATTGCATGCAGTTCCGCCGATTTGCCGGTGATGCAGTAACATCGGTAGTAATTATGACTTGTTATTTTGTATGCCTTTGTTTGACAAAGGCAAATCGAGAAGCAAAATAGGGTTCATAATTTGCAAATAATGGATAGCATGGTCGGCAAAGTACCAGGTTATGAAGAGTACCAAATAATATAGGTGTCTTGCACGATGCTCTGCTGGATACCCGAAGCCCAAGCATTCCATCAGACAAAATATACATGTCCATGATGATGTGGCAGTTGATGGTGAAGGCTGTATGGAAAGGAAGATGCAAGGAGGGTGCTAACGCAGAAAACACCTGGTACATATTGCTCTTTTGCAATGATCTCTGCATGGCAAGCATTACAATTGGTTCGTAGGGACAAAAAATAGAAATATGAAATGTGCAACTATATTTTTTCAGTAAGTTAGTCATATTCACAATTCAATATCTCTTTGCAATCTCAATTAGCCTAAAGCAGGGAAAATTGGTGCTAAAAGTGCATGCATGCAACGAGTAGATGAAAAAGGCTTCTTGGAAAACCTAGAGTTCTTAAGATCTATTAGTAAGAAACAGCTTTTAGAACTATACCATGGTGTAGATGACATGAGGTCAGACTTATTGGTGCGGCAGTGCTGCTATGCCTCAAGCCCTCGAGTGAAATATGGTTTTATGCACCAGCAGCAATAAAGATAGTTGCAAAGGCCAATGGCAATACAAAGAAGCATCGCATACCTCCCAAAGAAGAAGGTGATTCGCTCACGGAAATGCCTGAAGTAATGTGGCACATACTGCATATAGCATATTAAATAGCTGGTCTCCTAGCCAGCCTCATGACATAGCATTCATAGTTGGAAAATCAGCAGACATTTCTCTCAAAATATATTAGCAGAGATGAAGTTGTTACCTTCTGCACAACAACTGCCAAAATTATCTCCGCACATCTCCCAGCCTATAATAACCAATCAAACATTACATGGTTCCTTTCTTGTAAAAATATAGGAGAGGTACCTGGGAAAGGCAAGCTCAAAAAGTTTAAGAACAACAACGCAAACAACAGGGGTCAATATTACTGGACTTAATTTCCTGCAAAAGAACCATGTGAACATTAATACCTTGAAAAATCGAGAACGAAAGGACTACATTGCAGCGTAAGAACAAGCACTATCAGATGTGCACCTAGTGTATGTGTCACATATTGTGCTGTATCCAAGAATCATGGTGAGGATCGAAGCAACAAACAGAGCCCCTTGAGTTGCTTCCTTGGTGTGAACATATCTCTGGAAAAGCCCTAATAAGCCATAAGTAGTACATTTGTATTACAATGTGAAAAATAGTCAATCTATCAACGCTAATAAAATTGTTCCACGCTAATAAAATAGTCAATCTATATATCACTACATTGGCATGGCGGTAGATAAGCGACTTCCACGTTAATCCCTCAAATCAATATAGCGAAGATGCATAAACTTAATCACACGTTCTAAGATGAAGTTGAGCTGAAAAGAAATTTGACCAACAAAACTTGCCTAACATTGTATGCCGCTCAAATAGGGCATCTCCTATCTAATTTAGAGAACATATGGTATATGGATAATTGAACCATAAAACAACAAGAATTCGGTCAAGAAAACCCACCGAACTACCTCGGCACCTTCGCTTTCCACGAGGCGCGCCACGCCGCCTCCCATCCCGTGCAATGCCGGTGGAAGTGGATGAGAGGAGGCGGGGTGCCACCGCGTCGGCGCCCTCCACAGTTGCTGCACAGCGGCGGCGTCGTCGGCCGCTTCCCGTTCTTCTCGCCGTTGTCGCCGCGCCCATGGAGATGAAGGGCTTGGGGTCATTGGCGTGCTCGCTAGCTCCATTGCAGGCTGCGACGGTCGCCGGCGTCCCCATTCTTGTCGTTGTCGTCGCCGCCGAGGAGAGGAAGGTCTTCATGGTAGCTGCGGGCGTGAGCATGCTCCTCCGCCACCGAATCCACACCGAAAAGCCGTGGCGTGCAGCCGCTTCCCCTCCCACATCTCGCCTCGATCCCCATGGGGCATGGCTGACGTCGAAGGAAGCGGAGAAAGCATTGGGGAGACACGCTCCACCTCCTCTTCCCTCCACCTCACCGATCCCCCCTCCGCCTCCACCGCTCCTATGACCGCGGGCGTGGGGGCGGAGTCCGAGACGACGGGGAGGGATTTTTGGGAGGAGAGAGCAGATGCTGATTCCTCCGCATCCCTCCGTTCCCTCGACTTTGCGAGTGCAGTGGTTCTTGACGCATTCTCCACCGATCCATGGCATTGCATGGCCTCCGCCGCCGTCTGCCCGCCTCGTCGGAGGAATTAGATTGTGAGAAGGGAGAGGGGAGAGGAGGCGGTGAGAGGAGGAGGTTTCAACTTGAGGGTGTTGTTTGTAAAATGAGAGGAATACAAGGTGTTCTATCCGTTGCAGGGGGTCATTTCGAATTTGTATCCGTTGCAGGGGGTCATTTCGAATTTGTATTTCTAACCGTTGTGGCGATGAGAAAGGAAAGTCTGGAATAGATGTAAGTTTGGAATAGGAAACCCTCCTACCTCAGCTTTTGGGAGTTTATTTGACGAGCACAAGAAAAAGCAAGTATTTGTCTGACAAGGAGGACAATTATCCGTAAGAAACTTTTCATTCCCTCTCAAGACTCCAATCCATCGGAGATTACATACAAACCAAGATGAGTATCTTTTTTTGGCTTATGACTTTTACTTTTTAAACAAACAAATACAAATCAAGGATGAGTACCTTCTTTTTAGCTTATAACTTATGATATTTTTTAAACAAACAAATAGGATGGCTTCTTCATCACTATTTCAAAGCGGTTTATTGGAATAAGCTTTTTAAAATGGTTTATTGGCTTATCAACATTTGGTTTGTTCGCACGAGGGCAAAAAAGCCATAAGCCGTAGCCGAAAATAACACGCTTGATAATGCCAAAATCAATGCAAACCATCCAATTCATCATATTCATCATCCCAAACATCCATGTGTCTTACAACAACAACCTTCAGTAACAAAATGTGCTAACAACTGCCCAATAAGCAACTACCGCCCAAGCAACTAGCATAGAAGCAACCTTAGGGCATATATAGACAGCTATATAGATAACCAATTAATTATATAAGATTATTATAGATAATCTATTAACCTAGTTTTTTTACTTTTTTGTTTTTGACTTCAACTTTTTCAAAAATCAAAATAAATAAGGTGGCTTCTCCAAGTCGATCCAAACGGCTTTTTGAGCCAAAAATTGTTTGCACCGTCTTCGTTGGTGTATCCATCGTCCACAATTGTCTAAAAAAGCATGATAAAAATTATCAGTCATAATCAAAAGCCATCAACCACAGCTCAAAAGAGCAGATATGAACGAGTTGTCTTTAATCCTAACAGCAGGTGTATTAGATACAACACCTAGGATAATTGATGATTTAGCACTACGAATACATGCAATTAAGAATTTCTTTACTACTTAAAAGAACGAGTTGGTAAGTTGGTGGTGATGGCTCATCCGTGGTTTATCTGCTACATCTCTCTCTCACAAGAAATAGTGTGTTGACATGTGGGCCTCGCCCCTCCCATCCCACCCCACCGCTCGGTCTAAAACCCTAACATAAGCACCGCCACCCTTCTAACTTCCTCAAGACCACCACGGATCTCACGATCTCTCCCGTCTCCCCTTTTCCTCCCGTCGCTCCCTCCTCTCGCCTTCCACTGTCGTCGCTCTAGACCCTGATCCACCCCTCCTACTCTCACCTCCTCCCCATTTCCTCCTCTTGCCTTCCATTCTCCCTCTCCCTATCTCATGCTTCTGTCCCCGCCCACGCCGTCTCCGCCCTTCCGCTATCGTCTAGCACCTGTCTCCACCTGTTCCCCAACGTGCCGACGTCATCTTGGTTGCACTCGCCCCCACGATCTTCATCAACGTCCGGTACTGCTGGGTGACCTAGAGGAAAGCCTAGGGTGGTGGTCGGGAACTCTGCGTGGCATCAACCTTTGCGCCATCGCGAATCCCAAATCCCTCCTTGCTCGTAGGAGCACTCCCTCCTCCCCGCCATTGTCTACTCCAATGAGTCAAGCCACGACCCTTCTCCCCCAAACTCTCCCTCTTTCATTTATACACAAATTAAGAGTTTGATTCATGAGAGGGTGAGAATTTATGCTAATTTTGATTTTTTGCCGAGTATTTTCAGGTTTGGGGGATTCAATGAACCCTAGATTATACTGGTTGAAACCTCTGCCGCCACCATCCTTCGAGAATGCCAAATTGGGTGTCGCCCCTCTGCCACCGTCGCCATCACTGCATCTTATTGAGGATGTGTGTGTGGCCACCTTCTCCAGACCCATTATCGTTCTTGATGGGCCTCAATGCTTATCCCCTTATTCCTCTATTCCTTCCCCTCCCCTCCAGTGCCCGATGACGGCTCTACAAGTGATGGAAGTTGGAGGCCAGTTGGAGGCATCGCAAGCTCAACAATGAGGACATTCGATGGTTCGAGGTTTTTTGGTGCCATGGTTGCACACACGGAGAACAAGTACTGCTTGCCTTGGACCATGGAGGAGCTCGATGACACCGTCGAAGACATCAGCTAAACTTGTGATTTGGCAACAAAATTTTCTTCTGGTAATCACTTGCCTCTGTTGTAGATTCACAAAAGAATTTGTTTATTGTCAGTCAGTTTCGCTTAATTTTAACCTTTCTTACTTGTGTTTTAGATGGTTCCAGCGAAGGCCAAGAGATTGCTATTACATTGAAGTTTCCATGTACAAAGCTGCCCTTTGGTACTTGCAAATTGCAATAATGTTCAGCCGATTTATTTTTAAAATTAGTTTGTTCTGTTGATCCTCAAGTAGGATATTCTTACAGGAGGTAAAAATAGATGGCTTCTTATATGCTGGCCCTTTTGAAATTATGGTGCATTGTATTCAAATCAATGTATGTATTTATGCATGTAGCATAGATAATGGTGAATTAAGGTTATCAATTGCATGGATGTACGGTAAACCACAATTATTCCTGGTTATTTGTTCGAACTGCTTATGACTAAGAAACTACTTTGTATATTCATATGGTCTCTCAGGCAATTAGCCGGTCTAATTATCTGTCCTAAATTTTTTATTTAGTGTTTGTTTGAAATTTTAAATATATCAAACGAGCTCCAAAAATTACAAAAATGTATGTACAGACTCCCGACACAACGTACCTCATAGTATAATTTTGGGGAATTTTATCCATTGTGAATGTTTCTCAAAAATTTGTAGAATTTTAATAATTTTATGAGTTTTTACATATAGAAAATGAGTTCAAAAAATTACGAAATTTTATGTGAAACCTCCCGATAGAGTAGTAGTTATTATGTAATGTTTTGGAAATTTTATATACTCCAAATTTACCACGTTTATTCATGATAATTTTATCGTAATTGTCGGCCTATTGGTGCTATCGTTTCATGTTAATTCAGTCCTCCTTTGCATTAAGCTAGAGAGGTCAATATGTATTGAACAAACATTGTGAAATACATCTCAAATGGGTGTAAATATGAATTAATGCAATACAGTAAAAGATACATGGGTGTAAATTGTAAATATGCAAGAAGCTTCCTCGTTTCTTGCCGTCCACGCCTCGCAACCACCTCGAGTCCTCACCGTCTTCGGCACATCCCGACCGCTCCAACCTCAACACCGCCTGTGTCTAGTCCGGTCATCCCGTGCCTCGCCACGACTCCGTCTCAAAGTCCTGCAGCCATCACAGACAAGAAAACACATCACATAGCACCGCTCAAGATAATGAGATCAACATTTGCATTAGTCGATAAACACATGCACGAATCACTTAAATCAAACTCAAACTTTCATAACACGTGTCAATTACTCATTACAAACATGGGAGAACCTCTCACATGGTCTCTCAATAACCAACAGTGCGATTCCATGTCTCCTGCACGATCGCAGTGATAGAGAGGCACCGCACTCTTTTCAGGATGCTATTGTACACCTCGGACATGTTGGTCATCATAATCTCATACCTTGCACCATTCATGTCATAGAGAAGGGGCCATTTCTATAATTTAGGTGCGTGCTAACGAATCCACTCAGAGAAACTTATGGCACCTCAGGGTTGCTCTCCCTCCGTAGTTCGCCTTTCTAGCTCTATCCACATGAATTCGAACTTCCGCCTCTGGTTTTGGAGACACAATGCCTTGAACATCTTCACAACTTCCTGGCTACGGAACCGTGCGAACAAGTTAGATACAAGATGTCTCTTGCACCATTGGGTTTGCACGTCGTTCCACTAATGAGGGGGTTCGGTCCCCTGCTGCATGCTGTCCAGTGCGACCATCAACCTAGCATTGCAATCCGTGATGACGCAAACGTTGGGTCGATCGCCAACCACCGCTTGCTTCACATTCGATAGCCAGTCAAGTATGAAGTAGTTGGGCCCTCCGTCAGCATCTGGGCGCTCAAGCTTGTTTATGTATGTGCCAGTGTTTGACTCGACTATCTGGTGAAGAAATCTCGGTGCAAGGTTGTACGCCTCTTCATACGTCCCATACATGGACTCGATGACCTTGTGCTTGGCTCGTTGGACCTTACTATAGCTGACTGGATAGCCAACCACGTTGGCGACTTCTGACATGATCATCTTCGGAGAGACGGAAACGTCCACCGCAACTAGGTGGCTAATGATGCTTGCCACATATGCGAAAGTCACATTCCGATGATGGCGCAGGGGCTCACTGAGCACACAAGTGTGGTCGATCACCGTCTTGATCGAGAATGTGAAGCCAAAAATCTTGGCTCGTTGAGCGCTAACCTTTGCAGAGAAGCCTTCCACTACGCACTTCACAGCAAATTGGCTGGGTTGGATCGGTACACACGGTTGATAGACAAGGTGTATTGTGCAATAGCTTGTTGCACAGCTGCCTTGCTAGGGAAGCGCTGCCCAACTAGGAGGGTGTCAGCTTGAAACCCCCACTGAGACCCTTCTTCATGCGGTAGTATGAGGGAACGTATCACAACATCATCGTGCCTGGAGGACACATAGGGCACCTCAGATGACACAATTCCCCCGGGTGGACCACCCGTCTGCTGTCCGTCGTCCTCGCTATCATCAGAGCCTAGGTCAGTGTCCTTGTCGGACTCCAACCCAGGTGGCTGCGTCGGTAGATACTCGTGGCAGTCAATTTGAGCTGACCACCATATGCCTGACCCCTCATTCCTCACGAAATCAGGGGTGAATATACCCTCCGATACAACACATTGAATGGTATCATCTTGAAGCTCCACTTGTGGTTCCCCGGGTGTCGAGGGGCCGGGCTCATCAACATTTCCGTACTCCCGGTGCGTGAAACTTAGGTACACCATCGGCCTCCCGTAAATGGCCGCCTCAGGCTGGGAGGCACTTTGCATGTACGGCCTCCATGCTGTAATGCCATTCATCTTCACGGGTTCTCACACGCGCATTAGCGCAGGTGATCCCCTCGATGGCAAGTTTCATCGCCATTGCCTCCGTGGCGAACTCTCTTTGGATGCAGCTTCGTAGCTCATGAATATTCATGATGCCGAGTCTCTCGGTCTCGAGCACTTTGTATTGGTATGTTGATAGGTCCAACCCATTGAGTCCATCCCGTACAAGACCATCGCCGTAGAACATTACCAAGTGTTCCATGTCTGCGACTACCTGAAGCCATAACAACCAGATCCGCAGTAAGCGTTACAACAAACATAATTACATGCGCGTAACTACATACAAATAGTTTATTAATTACTGGCAATTTGACTACCAATCCGAAAAAATTACTAGTCTTTCCGCGAGCGATGAGCGACTGAGATGACCGATGACCAACTACGACATGTTCGTATTTATAGCTAAGCGCAAAGCGAACCCAGTGCATTCAACTCGCATTTAACCCGCAGCACTTTCGGTGAGGGGGGACGTTATGACAGCACTGACAAATATGGAGACGAGGGAGTGGATGAGGGTGGATGTCACGGACATAACGACATCAGTACGGACGAGGCAGAACGCGAGGCAGGACGACACAACCAGAGTGACATTTGTGCGAAGCACGTAGTGGAAAAGAAAATATAGCAGCAACGGGTCAATATATGTGCGAAGGACAGATGTCACGCACTTCAAAGGAGGACTGAATTAACATGAAACGATAGCACCAGCGGGCCGATAATTACGATAAAATTATCATGAATAAATGTGATAAATTCGGAGCATATAAAATTCCTAAAAAATTACACAATAACTATTACTGTGTCGGGAGACTTCACATAAAATTACGTAATTTTTGGAGCTCATTTGCTATATGTAAAAACTCGTAAAATTATCAAAATTGTATAAATTTTCGAGCAATATTCGCAATGGATAAAATTACCCAAAAATTACATTGCGATGTATGTTTTGTTGGGAGGCTATACATAAATTTTTGTAATTTTTGGAGCTTATTTGATATATTTAAAAATTCAAATGAACACTAAACAAAAAAATTAGCCGGCCTAATTACTTACCGTCTCCTCCCGGGAGGAGACGACAGGCAGGGCTACCGTTTGGCCCTCGGGCGGCAGGCTGCCTGCTGTTCAGTGAGAGGGCGGCAAGCGCCAATGGCAGCACCACACGTCGCCTCGTGGGCGCTGCCATCCGGTCTGCCGACAGTAAAAACGATAATTTTATCAATACCTCTTATATACTGTTATTTTTATAAATACGATGTAAAACAATACCATAACTGATTAGCAAATTCTCGTATGCCCCTTGTATATGTTATAATGCCCTTACGGTAACGTTGAGCATGACAAAGCGCCTGACTTCACGCTACCCGTCTCAAGTCTCAACATTTCTTTGGCGCATGAGCTTGCCCACGGCCAGATCCTCCTCTCAAGCCACCCCAATAACACCCTTCCTCTTCTCCCCCTCGGCTCCTCCCAACAGCAGTTGCAGCCTTCTCCCATCGGAGCTCGCCCGCCCACGGCCAGATCCAAATTCCCAAGAGCAGAGGAGAGGAGTAGAGATCCAAGGAAGAATACCTGCTTCTGATGTTTATGAGGTATACACGAAAATAATTAATCATTTTCCTATACAAGTGCAGGTTACATACTAATTGCTTCGATTTAGGTGTCAAATCCTCCCAACCAGATAGAGTTTCGTGTTCAAAGAGCGGTGAGCTCTTGGCAAGCGGAGAGATAATCTCGGGAACAAGAGTCAAGACCATTCTTCCAACCAATTCCAATCAAGTAAATTACTGATACATGTATCTGGGAAATTTCTTGCGGAAACTTGGAATTATGTATCGTAAATGTAAATGGGCTATGAAATTGTTACAGGTTCTAGTGACAGAAGGGGTCACGGAATTGAACATGTCACGAACAGAGAACGCAGAGAACTCCACAGATAAGAGAGGGGCAGATATTATAGCTGGTGATGAAGGTTCCCCTGTACCAACCCTGCTCCAACCAATGTTAGAAGGAAGACTACACCCACCCGGTAATAATAATTGGGTATGGAAACCAAACAAAACATAACAAGTATTTCTATGTGTCATGAGCACTAACACTTGAATATGGTATTACATAGTAGGTTAACAAGCATTATTCACTTGCATGCAGGAACAATCTTCAAACGGCATAGACAATAGTGCCGAAGGACTATTGCCAGATAAATTGGAGAAACAAGCCAACTCACTAGACCATTCACTTCAGCACGCTGAAGGACAAAGCCAATTACATGCTAATATGGAAAGCAATGAAATGTCAAGCGATGATACAAGCAGTGAAAGTGATTCACACAGCAGCTCAAGGAGTGAGTCAGATAAAGGACTAGGAAAGTACTTTTATCCAAGTTTTGAGGAATTGGAGAATGCAAGATCACCAGAAGTAGGAATGAAATTCCCAACCCTTGAAGATGCACACAGATTCTATAACACACATGCTCTTCTAGCTGGTTTTGCGGCAATTAGGGGAACAAATTACAAGAGAAAGAAGTATCACCTAGAATGCAACAGGAGTGGCAAATCAAAGCCAGCTGAGAACCTGCAGAGGAAGAGGAAGAGGAAGAGGAAGAGAAACGCTATAAACAAGACACAATGCCAGGCAAAGGTGATAGTGAAGCTCGATAAGGGACAATAGGAGATCACAATAGTTCGGAATGAGCACAATCATCCGTTATGTCCAAGCCCTTCGCTCACAAGATTCTTCTTGAACCACAAACACATGTCAACTGAAGAAAGGTCATTTTTAAGAGTTCTGCAACAAACCAAGATACCTCCTAAGAAAGTTATGAAGATTTTCAAGAGAATGAGAGGCAATATTCGAAACATACAATTCAAGAGCAAAGATGTGAGCAAATTACAGCATGCAGAACAATGGAGAAAAACAAACTCAGATGTTGAAAGCACATTGAAGCACTTCAAGGAACTGCAGCTGCGAAACCCATGTTTTTTATACACCATGCAAACAAATGAAGGCAGAACAGTTAGGAGTATTTTTTGGACTGATGCGAGATCGAGGATGGATTATGAGATTTTCGGAGATGTCATATCGGTTGATACCACCTATAGCACAAATAGGCACAATATGCCTTTCACTCCTATTACTGGAATAAATAACCGTGGGAGAACCCTCGTGTTAGGTTGCGCCTTGCTACAAGATCAGACAGACGAGATCTTCAAATGGATGTTCCAAACATTTTTGCAAGTGATGGGAGGAAAAAAGCCTAGAGCAATCATAACAGAGTAGGATGCAGCGATGGCAAAAGCAATCATAGAAGTCATGCCACAGGTAAGGCACAGGTTTTACAAGTGGCACGTCATGAGGAAAGCACAGGAAAAGCTAGGAGTCTTCATGGAAGCAAGAGGTGACATAAATGCAGAGCTGCATAACTTGATAAACCACTCACTGACAGAAACGGAATTTGAAGAAGGGTGGGCTGCGCTTATTGAGAGATATGATGCAAGTGACAACTAGCACCTACTGCTCATGTGGCAAACAAGGAAAAACTGGGTGCCTGTTTATTTCAGAGAAGATTTCTATCCATTTATTGAATCAACTGGATGCAGCAAGGGGAACTCATTATTCAAAGATAGCGCGCTTCCTAAGGACAGAATAAAGAAGTTCATTGAACAATATGAGGAGATACAAGAGAAGATGGTAAAAGCAGATGGCGAGGATAGATTTCGATCGAGAACCGACCGACATTCTTCTCCATGCGACCAATAGAAAAGCACGCACACATATTTACACAAGGCAAATATTTCATGGAGATACAAAGAAAGCGATGTACATACTTGAAAAGGTCTTCAACTACGAGAACCCAGAGTTTGATAGAAATTCATTCGAAGTGTTAGTTGAACCTAGCAATAATGCATTCAAATGCCAATGCGGAAAGTTTTCGAGGATGGAATCTTGTCTTGCCACATATTCGAGACTTTTCACACGTTTGGAATTAATGAAATACCGGTAGCAATACATAGTGCCCGGATGGACTCACAAATTCAAAGAAGAGCAGCTAAAACAAAGACAAGGAAAATGCTTGGAGAAGCATGGCATAAACCATTCTGAAAATACAATGAGATATGCTATGCTAATGAGTAAAGTGGCTGACATCGGCAAAGAAATATGTAGTGATGGCGCAAAATGCAACAGATTCATGCTGGAATTAGACAGGATTCAAGAAAAATTAACAATGATGTCAGTAGAAAATCCTGAAAATTTTGACAGTTAGGCAGTATGTGTTGTCGACAAAGGCCGAACAGCAGAGCAGCGATGGCGGCGGCACGAGACATGCATAAGCAGTACAGACGTGGATTGTAAGGCACAACGAATGCTAGGTCTCACATGTGCAGTGGCCAGGAGGTCCAGCAGCAAGAGGCCGTTGTCATCACAAACAGCAGCAACCAGCAGTTGTCCCTAGAGTGTTAGGAGAGTCAGTTAATTGATGTCTTTGTCCATGTCTTCAGGCCAATGCTCGTGTCCAAGATGTAGAATAGTTAGTCAGTTTAGTTTAGCCTAAGATAGAGATAGAGTCCAAGAGAACTAGATAGTCATTCTTGGTGCATTGGGAGAATGTTGGAGATAGAGTTCGTGAGTCAATATCAAGAAGATATCCTTTATATAAGGACACATTGTATTTCTTTAGAAGGCATACAAGAAATTATTAAGTTTCTCCTGTCTTGTCCAAAGTTCTCATACCAATCTGGTATGTCTGTCTTCCCCTCTTAAATTAGCTTCATGAGATGAATTCATAGCATCCAATGTCATGTTGGTGCCACTTTTCACAATTGGATGCTTGCCCGTTACTTGGATTTTATTGCACCAGCTTGCCTTTCCAATCGGATTTAAGCTGCAGATTTGATGAGAATTTTCATCCATACTAGAAAGTCAATGAAACTCTTTTTAGTGAAAAAAGAGGTTTCGTGGATGAATAGGACTCAGGTGACAGGAGATGGCGGACTCATTTAATTGGAGTATGATGAGGCCTACACGCGTGTGCGATGCAGGATGCTGACTTACTTGATGTGGCTGGTAATATTATGTAGGTATGTAGATCTGTGTGTTGCTTAACAGTTAGTCCTTTGGTATTAACGGTGAGAGTAATTTGTTGTTTGATGGTGATTTTTGATATTGATAAATCACTCTGGTTCTTGTTGTAGTATATTGTCATCGATGCACAGAGAGCACGTGGCGAGAATCTTGTGTGTGGGATGATATCTACAAGGTAATTAGTATGCCCCTGTTCTTTGAAATTTGAACTACTCGTGTAGTACATTTCTATTCTAAGCGAGATGTTCGGTGTCTTTGGAAGGTGTTCTAATGGATGCTGTGAAGTTTCCCTAAAAGACAATTGAGTACATACTGCGTGCTGCAAGAACATCATGGGATCCCACATCAACACTTGATATTTGTTGGAGTGTGAGGGTCTTTTTGTACTTTCTCATTTTGAGAAAAGATAAGAAAAGAAAAAAAGAGGAAGTGGGTCACACCTATCGGTGGGACAAGCGAAGAGATATCCCCGAGCGCATGCTGGGCTTTGGGCTTGATTGCTTCATTCGAATTTTTTTTATGAATAATCTATTTTTATTTAAAATAACAGAAATATATTTTGCTGATTTTTTTAAAATAGGCTCTAGTCGCCAAACTGTCAGATGACTGGAGCCTATCGCCCAATGACCATGTGGCAAGCAAGCAATCCGCTGGTCGTTGGGTGAATTATTGCAGTCGTAGAACGGTCGAACGACTGCAGTTGTTGTTGCCAATCGGTTAGGCGACTATGCTTCAAGTCGCTGAAGGGTTGGGCGACTAAAAGCACAGATAAAAGGACCATGCAGCCGAACGGCCGAGGCTGCGCGACCGCACGTTGAACAGAAGCGACAGAAGAGAGGACAGGAGAAAAGGAGACGGCGGAGAAGAAGAGGAAAAAAAGAGAGGAGAGAAGAGGAGAGAGAGGAGAAGAGGAGAGGGAGGAGGGGAGGATAGGAGAGGAAGAAGCGATTTTTGTGAGGCAATTTTTTTTGTTGTATTTTAAATTTTGTATATGCAGTAGATAGTTTATTTAGTGTTAGTATGAGTAGAAAATTGTAGATGTAGACAAAAATAGTTCAACTTTTGGTGTAAAAAATTTAGTCAATTTAGTTTTAGAAAATTAGTAGCCATAGTAACCTGTAATTATATATAATTTAGTGAACACAGTTGTACAAAATTAGCATCGTTAGTAAATTGGCATGTATACAAAATTATAGTTGTAGAAAATTCAGTCAACGTTACATAGAAATTAATCGTCCATAGAAATTTGTAGTTATTAAAAATTAAGTTAATATTTTTGTAAGAATTTCATAATTTACTTTGTAAAACACAATAATACGTAGTATTTATGATTAATTACGAATGAATGTAATGTCGTTAGTACGTTAGAAAAACATGTGTACCATTGTAACTAGTATATATGCATTTAAATCGATATGACATGTAGATTGTTGAAACCATTAGGAATTATTTACAGTAGGGGACAACTCGAGTAGTGAGAGAAGAGCGGCGTCGGTGTGCAGTCTGCCGATAGGAAGTTAATGATACGAGGTTAGTGTAGTTGGTTACGACAGGCGAACGATCGGTGAAATATTGATTACAGTACATCAGTACTTTCATAGTGTGCGATGCGATTTGACTAGTTGCAAAATTAAAAATATATGCAGGCAGACATCAGCAATGCTGATACCCATTACATTGAGAGTGTATTACGGTATTGGAACCGTTCGTGAAGGTTCGAATGGTATGTATTTGAGAGGTTTTGCACAAGCCACTCTGGTACACCTGGACGACGAGAATGCTCGAATCGCAGATATGATGCGCTTACCCGCAACTTTTCATTGGACCCCGAGGTGTGCAGCATCATCATACAAGGGCTTTGGAGTCGGTCTCCCACGGACATCAGATTGGAGTTGAGAACATTGATGTGCACTGTTGCGTGGAAGAAGTTTGTGAAAGGGTGTCGGCGCTGTGGATACGAGTGCGTGATGCTTGTGAAACCATGCCTAGTAGAAGCTGTGCAAGGTCATGCGGATGGCCATCATTCAGGAGGTGCGAGCAGCTCAGGCAGCCCGCATGTTGGCGAAGAGAAGGAAGATGCTCGTGACGAGCCCGATGCAGTACATGGAGGAGAGGGAGAACGATCACGCTATGTTGAGAGAACATGACAAGCCGATGAAGGGGAGCATATGGAGTAGCATCAGATGGAGTACGATGACCAGACAGCTTGGGCTAAAGAAGAAGCTGTACAAGAGGACGACGAGGACAGTTCGGGTGAGGATGAAGCTCTTGTCCCGTAGGAATAGAACCACTTTGATGTTGAGGGTGTTTCCGCACATGACGAGCACGAATCACTATGGGAGTATCATGGGACAGAGGTTCGGTTCCATTCAATGTTTGCTGACAAGGCATCACTGTAGGATGCTATCAAGCTGTGGACCCTGCCTATGCAGCGGACTTTTCAGTTCGTGAAATCTTGTCAGGATCAGTACACCGTGAAGTGCGAGTAGGCTGGTTGTCCTTGGAGGGTGCACGCATGTAGAGCCAATTATGAGACTCACTGGATTGTGTCGAAGGTGGAGTCACACTCTTGCATTCTGAGTAGTGTTTTGGTGAGGCATCGTAACCTAACGTCCGCCTTTATAGTCAATCTGATGTATGGAGAGATAGTGGAGAAAGATGTGGAGGCCACACAATCGTGGTAACTATTGAGAAGAAATTCAAGTACAAGATTAGTTACGCGAAGGCGTGGTGTGCGAAGCAGAAGGCGTTGGAAAAACGGTTCGGGTCTTTCGAGGCGGTGTACGACAATCTTCCTCGTATGCTTTAGGTGTTACAAGACAGGAACTCGGGCACGTATATCGCTATGAAGGACAAGCCTTATACAAGGCCGTCAGGTTATGCGGTGTTGCAGAGGGTCTTCTCAGCATTTGGTGCATGCATCGGGCATTCAGGCACATGCTACCAGTGATCTCAGTTGATGAGACCTTTTTAACGGACAAATACAAAGGCCAGATCTTGACGGCCATAGGCATTGACGGCAACAATCAAATATTGCTGCTGGCTATCGCATTCGTGGAAAGTGAGACTTACGAAAGCTGGTTGTGGTTCTTTACATATGTGAGGGTTGGAGTTGTCGGCACTCGTTCTAGTGTGTGCGTAAGCCATAATCGCCACTTCGGGATTGTGAAGGCTACAAGAAAACTTCAGGAGGACCCCAAGGAGCCCTTCCCTTGGTCGGATATGAGGAACATATGGTGCATTCTTCACCTAGGGGTAAACCTTTTCAAGCAGTTCCTGAAACAACCGTTGATGAAGTTGTTCAAGAGGCTGGCTATGCAGAACCAGCAGAGAAAATTTAAAGCTTTGTTGGCGTTGTTACACATGAGGTATGCCTTAGAGATCATGTAAATAAACCTAGCTACTTGTGCAACAAGCCAAATCTGTTACACAAGACATGCTCTTATGTCCTCACTGCATGCGGGACCGTGGGCATGGATCCTTCAAACATTATGTCGGAGTACTTCTTCAAGGAGAGGGTGATGCATGCGTGGTGTGGCGAGCTTAGGGGGTTCAAGTTTGTGGAGAACTTCGCCACCTTGGATATTGCAGAGAGGACCTAGATTCCAAATGTCGACATGCTAAAGAGTGGGAAGAATCGGCGATAGAGTCGGTGTATTACAAATAATATGGACAAAGCGCAAGTCAGAGCACCTGGTGCGTGCTACAAGCGATGCGGTCAGGAGGGGCACACAGCTAGACGCTGCAAGTCATGTACTGATCAGTAGGCAGAGCGACATGGTTTCTACAACTAGTTATTGGTGACTACAAATAATTTTCCATTGTGAACTGTACTTTGTTAGTTAGCACTTTTGATTTGCTTACTATCGTACTAAATGTATCGTACATTGCATATACCATTTGTACAATTGCTATGTTACTTCCCCCTTTTCAGAAATGTAGTTGGTGCTGTGCTGGTAGCCTAGTATTGTTTCCTTTGTTTACTTATAAGTTTTATTTACTGTTGCTTTACATGCGATGTTTTTTTGTTCCGTATAAATGCTAACTTGAATTCATTTTTTGCAGGTATGACTCGTGATCTTCGCGGATCAGACTGGCCTTAACGCCTGTTGGACGAGCACATTGACCAGCTCCATCGCGCTTCCCGTCGTGTCCCGCCTCCAGGGAGCGCAGAGGAGCCAGTTGAGTTGGGAGTGGTCCGAACACGCACATCTCGAGTCGCCTGGAGACTAGATCCCCACTGGACAGCCAGGTGTGCACTCCTTGACGTTGTCTTGTTTCCATAAGTAGGTTCCATGCTGGTACCAGCCTTGGACATGTACCAGGCTTGTACATGTCGTTGACCAGCCCATAGCACACGTCATCGCACCGACAAACATGTGCCTCACTCACCTCGTGTGGGACACTTACATCACGGTAGGTTACATCAAATTTTTAAATATTCCCTAATGGCAATGTCACTGAGATGATTGACCATTTCATGTTTTTCCTACAAGCTGTCGTCGGTGCTATGATTTGGAGGGAGTCTCACACCACGGTAGAAAGGATCGCTAGTAGTGTGGAGGTGACGTAGGAGGAGACGGTGCACACTTGGCGTCATGTGGAGGCCTGGGTGCACGTATAGTAGCCCTATTGTCTTGCATGAGGCAACTAGAGGTCTACATGCCCACGCTCGGTGCACACACGGTTTGTCCACCGGGGCCGCCCTGACCGGCATGGCACCACGCGGGGGTTCTATTTGGGCACGTCCTACGCCACCTCAGCCTAACGAGGTCGGGAGGGTCAGCCTGGGGACGGCCTCCTACACCGCCAGGGCAGTTGTTTACTCGTCATTCGTGCATCTCCGGCTTCCCCATACAGGGGGCGTACTCCGTGCCGTACATCCCTCTAGACGCCATGGAACTAGCTGAGGGTACGCTTCGCCTCTTGACGGTTTTATCCCATCGCTTTATCTTACGAACTAACGATATTTGCATTGCAGGTCTCTCCGACCAGGGATGGGGGGTCTCTCCGGGCCAGGACGACACAGACCAATACTTTTCGGACTGGCCTGGCCAGGTGATGGGCTCCGCACCTTGGGCCACACCCCCGGAGGTTCTCTTTGGGAGTGTCCTCACCAGTGCACCGGTGGTCACACAGGCGGCGGTGCAGTCCACTCAACCAGCTCAGGGACATGTGAGATGGTCTCCTGATTGTCTTACCTTGTCGGGGCGCCGTCACCCGGTGAAAGCATCTAGGCCCCTAAAAATGATTTTGGTAATTAATGAGTTTATATGAATATGGGACTAACTGTTTAATGAGATGTTTAAAGGTTAAGTCCAGGTTATGGTTGAAAAATGCAAGCCAAAGGATAAGGATGAAGATCAAACATGGTTCAAGATAGAGGTATTTTTAGAATAGGATCCCCTTTTTCAATTTTACCGGTCTTAGGAGAATGGTGGAGACCGGATTATAGGATAAATAATCGTACCATAAAGAGGGATCATGACAAGTAGCTTGATAGCAATTCTTAAGTGTCCATGGATCAACTAGGATCATGCATTCTTGAAAAATCTGTTTTAAAAGCCAAAACTGTGCTCTGTCTGGACGTACGGTAGTTCCGCAGTTTTCAACGTCGGTACTACCGTCTAGCGGTAGTACCGCTGGAAAAATCGGAACTACCGGCGATCGGAAGTTCCGAACCTCAAGCGGACCCATTTTTCGAGCACCCTCCGACTCATTTCCAAAATCGAGGAAGCGGTAGTTCCGCTGTCAGAGCGGTACTACCGGCCACAGGTAGTTCCGGAGGTGGATCGGATCCTTTTCTCCGAGAGCACCCTCCGGATGCCCCGAGTTTTAGGAGGCGGTAGTTCATTGTCGAGCGGTACTACCGGCCACGTAGTTCCGGATGGGAATCGAGCCTTTTTTCCGTGTGACTTTTGGAGCTCGGTTCAGCGGTAGTACCGCGCCGACTTTCTTGGTACTACCGATGAGCGGTAGTACCGGACTTTACAACGTCGGTAGTACCGCTACCGAGCGGACCAACGATCGCTGCGAAAGCTCGACATAGCCGTTACGATCGTCGATAGGGAGCGGTACTCCGCCCTCGGACCGTGGTAGTTCCGCTCATACGATTTTTCCGGAATTTGTTCCAAGCGGCTAGTTTTGGTAGGTGGAAGGTATAAATACCGTACCACGCTCATAGGCGATGGTGGAGACTCTATTGATTATTCTTGAGCATTGGGCATTCACTCCACACCTACTTTCACTCTTGAGCATTCATTTGAGGTGTTTGAGCAAAAAGTGCATATCATTCACTAGTTTGATCCTTGGCACTAGTTTGCAAATCAAGCGAAGCTCGTGGTTTGTTACTTTTGGTGCTTGCCGGCACCTGGACGATTGGGAGAAGCTTGATCGGTGATCTTCTCAAAGAAGCTTGTGAGAAGACCGGTTTTCTTGTGAAGGTTGGAGCTCGCCTACCGGGCGGGAAGAGCTACCACTAGTGATCGAGGTGCTTGACTTAATTGTGGAGCCGGTTCGATTGCTTCGAGGTAACCTCAGCGTGGACTAGTGGGAACCGCAAGTTTCGATACCACGGTAAAACATCAAGTGTGCACATCTCTCTATTGCTTTCTAAATAGCTCTAAGTTCACATGCTTAGTACTTTGTTTAGTCCTTGTTAGTACTAGTATTGCTATTTGCTTGACTAGTATTGTGTAGGCTCAAATTGTCTTTCATTCTTGTTCTTAGAATTAGAGAATTTAGCCTAGTTGAAAAGAAAATTTAAAACCGCCTATTCACCCCTCTAGTCGGTATCCTGGATCCTACAAGTGGTATCGAGCTTGGTCTCTCATTTTTAGACTTAACCGTCTAGAGAGAAAGGATGGCTAGCGAGGATTTGCTATAGGCAAGGCACCTTTCTTTGATGGATCAAATTATGCTTATTGGAAAATTAGAATGTCAATTTATTTAAAGGCCATGAGTCCAAGCGTTTGGAAAATTGTAAATGAGGGTTACGTCATGGCGCTTGATCCATTGAATCCAACGGATCAAGGCAGGCGAAATGCTCATTTAGATGCCCAAGCAATGAATGCTATTTTGGAGCTTTAAGCGGATGAGTTCAATAGGGTGAGCAATCTTGAAGCGGCTCACGCTATTTGGACAACCCTTTCCGAAATCCATGAAGGGACATCCACGGTTAAAGAAGCAAAATTGCATCGACTTAGATTAAATATGAGACATTCACAATGTTGCCTCATGAGGACATCAATGAGATGTACACACGACTCAACAACATTGTGAATGAGCTCAAAGGCCTTGGTACTAACCTTCCGATCTTGACATTGTGAGAAAGATGCTTAGGGCTTTCTTGGGAGAATACGAAATGTTGGTGACACTCTTCCTCAACTCACCGGAGTTAGCAAGAATGACTCCAACACAACTATTGGGTAACCTCATCACAAATGAGCTATACAAGAAGGATAAGGAGGAGCTCTTGGAGCAATCCTCATCAAAAGGCAAAAAGATCACCGTCTTCAAAGCCAAAGCGGTGGTAAGTGAAGAATCCGAAGATGATGAGGAAAACTCCGAAGAAGAACTTGCTCTTCTAGTAAGAAGAATGAACAAGTTCATGAGAAGGCGTTCAAACCGAAGCGCAAATTATGACAAGGCAAAGAAGGGGCACTCCTACTCCAACAAGCGATATAGCAACATCCGTTGCTATGAATGTGATGAGAAAGGGCACATTGCCTCAAATTGCCCCAACAAGAAAGATGACAAAGAGAAGTCATCAAACAAGAAGAGCTACAACGGCAAGAAGAAGCTTTTCAAGAAGCTTCACAAAGATGGCAAGAATGAAGCCCACATTGGAGAGTGGGATTCCGAAGAAGAGTATTCCAACTCCGAATCAAGTGAAGATGAGTCCTCCAAGAAGAAGGGACTTGTCGGAATTGCAATCAAGGAAGCTCCATCACTATTCTCCACTCCAACTTGCCTCATGGCAAAAGGAGATAAGGTAAAATTCCTTGATGATGATGAGCCTTCATATGATGATCTTATGGATATGCTTGTTGAACTAAATGAATTTCTTGGAAAAGAGAAATCAAAATTTAAGATCTTGAAGAAGGAACATACAACTCTACAAGAATCTTATAAGGAGCTAAAGGAAGCTCATGATTTGCTCATCCATGAAAAATCTTGCACTAGCATTGGAATTACTTGCGATATTATAAATGAAATGTCTAGTGTAAAAGTATCTAAATCTAGCATATCTACATCATGTGATGAACTCCTTGCCTTGCCATGCTCTTCTAATATTGATTCTAGAAATGCTATATCTTTTGTCCATGATGATTTACTTGTTCATGAAAACAAAGATTTAAAGGAACAAGTGTTAAAATTGAACAAAAGCTTGGAAAGAGCATACAAAGGAAATGCTACACTTGATAAACTATTAAGTGATCAAAGATGTTCATTCAACAAAGAAGGACTTGGGTACATTCCCAAGAAAGGTAAGAAACCGGTATACAAGCCCCCAAGGTTTGTAAAAGAAAATGGTAAGTATTGTACAAATGCCGGGATTTGGGACATGAGTCTCAAAATTGTTCTAAGGGTAAGATTCAATCCATTGGTTTATATGACTCATGCTATATGCTTAAAAAAACTGAAAATGGAAATATTATTGCTCATTTCATTGGCACCTCGATTTTGGGTGCTAAAAGGAAATCCATTTGGGTGCCCAAAACCTTGGTTACTAACCTCCAAGGACCCAAACAAATTTGGGTACCTAAAAGAACTTGATTTTCTTTTGTAGGTGAACTACAAAACCGGTGGAAGGCATTGGGTGTTAGATAGTGGATGCACCCAACACATGACCGGAGACCGGAAAATGTTCACCACCTTTGAGAGCGGGAGCAATGAGAAAATCACCTTTGGGGACAATAGCAAAGGAAAGGTACTTGGTTTGGGTAAAATTGCTATCTCCAATGACCTTTCCATTTCCAATGTATCTTTAGTAGAAACTTTAAATTTTAATTTGCTATCTGTTGCTCAATTATGTGATTTAGGCTTAACTTGTTCTTTCTCTAAAGAAAATGTCATTATTTCAAAAGAAAATGAAAAGGAAATTGTTTTCAAAGGTTTTAGATTTGGAAATCTTTATCTAGTGGATTTCACTTCAAATGAGTCTTGCTTAAAACTTGTTTAATTGCAAAACATCTTTGGGTTGGTTATGGCATAGAAGGTTAGGTCATGTGGGTATGATTCAACTTAAAAGCTTTTCAAACATGACTTAGTTGTTGGCTTGAAAGATGTGAAGTTTGAGAAAATAGACTTTGTAGTGCTTGCCAAGCCGGAAGCAAGTTGCAAACTCTCATCCTTCCAAAAGTATCATGTCAACATCTAGGCCATTGGAACTCTTACATATGGATTTGTTTGGGCCAACAACCTATAAGAGTATCGGAGGCAATAGCTATTGTTTAGTCATTGTAGATGACCACTCTAGATATACATAGGTGTTCTTCTTAAATGACAAAGGCGAAACCTCCGGAATTTTCAAAAGTTTCTCAAAAAGAGCCCAAAATGAATTTGATTTTAAAATAAAGAAAATTAGAAATGATAACGGTTCGAGTTCAAAACACAAAATTGAAGATTTTGTGAAGAACTTGAATAAAGCATGAACTTTCCACAACCTACACTCCGAACAAAATGGAGTTGTAGAAAGGAAAAATCGAACATTAATTGAAATGACTAGGGCAATGCTTGATGAATATAATACTTAGATAGATTTTGGTCGGAAGCTATTAACACCGCTTGTCATGCCATAAATCGCCTTTATTTGCATCGTCTTTTGAAAAAGACTTCCTATGAACTTCTCATTGGGAGAAAACCGAACATTTCCTACTTTAGAGTTTTTGGGTGCAAATGCTACATCTTGAGAAAAGGTGTTCGGCTCTCTAAATTTCAAAGTCGATGTGATAAAGGATTTTTATTAGGATACTCTTCAAATAGCAAAGCTTATAGAGTTTTCAATAAAAATTCGGGTTTGGTTGAAGAATCTTGTGATGTGCAATTTGATGAAACTAATGGCTCTCAAGAAGAGCAAGATAATTTGGATGATGTAGGAGAAGAAGGATTACGCAAAGCTATGGAAAACATGCAAATTGGCGACATCAAGCCAAAGGAAGATACTACATCACCCACCTCATCAAGACAAGTTGAACCACCTACTTCTTCAACTTCAAACGATGTACAAGTAATAGATGATGAAGCAAAAGATTAACAACAACCCTTCAAGATTCATAATGCAATTGCAAAAGATCATCCAATAGATCAAATATTGGGTGATGTGAGTAAGGGTGTTCAAACTCGCTCTAGAGTAGCTTCATTTTGTGAACATTATTCGTTTGTATCTTCTCTTGAGCCAAAGTTTGTAGAAGAAGCTCTAGATGATCCGGATTGGATAAATGCCATGCATGAAGAGCTAAACAACTTCTCTAAAATGATGTATGGACATTGGTGGAAAGGCCCAAGGAGCAAAATGTGATTGGTAAAATGGGTCTTTCGAAACAAGCAAGATGAGAACGGACTTGTGGTAAGAAATAAAGCAAGGTTAGTTGCTCAAGGCTACACTCAAGTTGAGGGTTTAGATTATGATGAAACCTTTGCACCCGTAGCTAGACTTGAGTCAATTAGAATCTTGTTAGCTTTTGCATCTAGCTTTGATATTAAATTATTTCAAATGGATGTTAAAAGTGCCTTCTTAAATGGAACTATCTCGAACTTGTTTATGTTGAACAACCTCCGGGTTCAAGACTTAAAATTTCCTAATCATGTATACAAGCTCTCTAAGGCGCTATATGGTTTAAAACAAGCTCCTAGAGCATGGTATGAGCGCCTTGAGATTTTCTTGTTTCAAAAGGATTTAAAATTGGTAAAGTAGATACCACTCTATTCACAAAATTATCAATGATGATTTCTTTGTTTGTCAAATAATGTTGATGATATTATATTTGGTTCTACTAATCAAGACTTTTGCAAAGAGTTTGGTGATATGATGTCTAGGGAATTTGAGATGTCAATGATTGGTGAACTAAGCTTTTCCTTGGACTACAAATCAAGCAATTCAAGGATGGGACTTTCATAAGCCAAACAAAGTATGTAAAAGACTTATTCAAGAAGTTTGGGATGGAAGATGCGAAACCTATCAAAACACCAATGGCAACCAATGGGCATTTAGACCTCGACGAAGGAGGTAAGTCGGTAGATACTAAGCTTTATAGATCTATGATTGGTAGTTTGCTCTATCTTACCGCATCTAGGCCCGATATCATGTTTAGTGTTTGTATGTGTGCTAGGTTTCAAGCTTCTCCAAAAGAATGTCATTTAAAGGCCGTAAAAAGGATTTTGAGATATTTAAAACATTCCTATAACATAGGGCTTTGGTATCCTAAAGGTGCTAAATTTGAATTAATTGGATATTCGGATTCCGATTATGCGGGTTGCAAAGTGGATAGAAAAAACACCTCGGGATGTTGTCAATTTTTAGGAAGATCCTTAGTTTCTTGGTCTTCAAAGAAACAAAACTCCGTAGCACTTTCAACCGCCGAAGCCGAATATGTTTCCGCCGGAAGTTGTTGTGCTCAATTATTGTGGATGAGGCAAACTTTGATGGACTATGGAATCAATTTTGATAAAGTGCCTTTATTGTGTGATAATGATAGTGCTGTCAAAATCTCAAATAATCCAGTCCAACACTCAAGAACCAAGCATATAGATATCCGTCACCATTTCTTGAGAGATCATGTTGGCAAGGGAGATATTTGCATTAGCCACATCCGGACCGAAAACCAATTAGCGGACATTTTCACCAAGCCTTTAGATGAAAGCCATTTTTGCAAACTTAGGAGTGAGTTAAATGTCTTAGACTATTCCAATATTGCATAATTTTATGGCTTACTTAAATGCATACTTTCTTTTGGAGTGGCTTGGACAATGTTGTGAAAAAGGTTCTTGTGAAAAAGTCTTTAAAATTTGATTAAATGCAAAAATTATTTAAAATTATTATTTTAATACATTTAATGCATAATGATCCTTAAAGATGTTAGTTGAGTGCAAAAACTAGGGATCATTTGCATACTATACCTTTCTTCTCAAAATTCTGCAAGTCCCAGAAAAATCGGTACTACCGCAATCTCAAGTGGTACTACCGTTGAGCGGAACTACTGCCACATGCAGTGAACTACGGATTGACTTAAAAATTCGGGGGTTTCAAACCCTAGTTCCTGCGGCCTCTATCTCTCTCCTCTCTCTCCCACGCACATGCGGTTCTTCCGCCTCACTTCCGCCTCCTCTTCTTCCTCTCTCTCTCACTCAAAAACTCCCAAAAACCGATCTTGGATCTTCAAATCTACTCGGTTTTTCCTCGGATTTTTGAGCCTTGTGACTTCCCCAGTGTTCTCCTCCTCCATCCCTCAAGGTATTTCAAATCATCCCCATCTTTTATTGTCTCTTTGAACCCTAGAATGATTTTTAGGGTTTTTCAAAATGCGGATGATTTCTTGCGGTTTAAACTATGGTAAATGTGGTATTTTGGTATCTAGAGGTGTTTACACACCCATTCCATGGATTCAATCCAAGAAAATACCAAAATCTCAAACCCATTGCTTAACCCTAGAATCGGTCGGTGACGGTACTACCGTAGGATTGAGCGGTACTACTCACGAGCGGTACTACCGGCCCCGAATCAGCGGTACTACCGATTGCCACGATTAAACAATGATTCTTTCAATTCCTTTTCAATTCTATTTGATCCATCCTAGTAAGGCTCTAACATGTATCTTCTTCCTTTTAGATGCTGTTACTAGGAGAGCGACTAGAGACTTTACTCCTCTGCGGACGGTCAGAGAGTCCTCCGCTCCCCGCCACTTCGAGGCCTCTCGAGAGGCGCTCAGACCGTGGCAAGGTCCGGTGAGGAGACAGTGTCGAGGGAGAGCGGATCCACAGCAGCAGCAGTATAGCTCTCCCATGGAAGATTCTGAGGAGGATCTCACCGAGAGGGAAGATCCTCAAATTGACTTGAGGAAGATTTCTGCAGAAGACTATATTAGACTTCGTCGCAGAAATCAGTATGAGTTACCCTCCAACTCCATCAACCCCAAGTTTCACACCAAGTTTCAGGAGCAAATCTTTGATCAGCTGTATGGAGAGAGTCGACAGTTTGCTGATCATAAGTGGGTGGATTGGGAGCACTTGTCCTCCATTGACAAGTATGATGGCACTCTCGGGCTTTTTCGATGTGGATCGCATCGGTGGCGACGCTTCTGATCGACTACAATGAGGAGATCATTCGTCGGTTTACGCTACAATGCACATATCCTCGGACTTTCGAAGACTTGACATGGATGACTGTGTGCACGCAATGGAGGCCACAAAGCATGAGTTTGAGTTAGCCACGAGAGCCGAGTGGGCATGAGAAGGTGTATGACAAGCCGGCTCTCGAGATCTCCGCTTTCTCCTCTTTCTACAACCTTAATGAGAGGTCTGTCCCCGGCACCTTGGTTGGTCTTCTCCCTATTCCTAGCATCATCAATAGGATTATCAACCATACTATTCTTCCCAAGAGTGGGAATTTTGATGCCATAAGAGGACATGCTTGGAATCTCATAGATTACATTATGAGGGTCGAAATTTGATGTGGTGGACTTGATCATCGGGGAGATAGCTTCCTCCAAGAATGACGAATCAAGCGCATCAATTATGGACCCTACATTTTGCCTTGATTGAGACCAAGTTCGATTCGAGGCGCTACAACAAGCGTCATAAGGCATATAAGCCGAGACCGAGCCTCCTATCCCTCTCGCCGCCAGAGCTCGGCAGTCGGATCCAAAGAAATAGGAGGATCCTCGGCAGCGACACAGCCTCCTCCTGCAGCCCAGGCAGCGGCGCGGCGGCTTCTCGACCGACGTGGCCACTCTCTCTCGAGATCTACTCCACTGCCCGGATGAGAGAGTCTCGGCCGAGGGTTTGCCTCCTCTCTTCTCGCATGGACTCCACGGATGGGCGTGTTGCACCATCGAGCGCCCCTGTCTCGGCCTCCTTCGCCCATGCGCTATACTCGTCGCCGTCGTCGCGATCCTTCTCCTCTCGGTCCCCAGGAGTAGCTTCTTTTGGTATTTGATGCCAAAGGGGGAGAGGAATGGAAACTAGGGCTATCTATCTCTATTTTATGTTTTATGAATGATTGTAATGAACTTGGTTATCTATGCTTTTGATGTATTCTGGATGTAATGACTATTGTTTACTTCTATGTTTACTTCTATGAAATTGCTTCTATCACTTGTCTCATGTTATGATCTCAATTGTGCATCTTGTCAAAATTGTGATAAAAATGAGATTTTTTATACTGTTGTAAAATTTCATGCACAAATTTAGGGGGAGTATCACCCCTCTTTGACTTTAAAAAGGAAAATTCATATTCTTGCCAAAATGAAAATCATTGCTAGAATTTTCTCTTTTCAAAAAGTCACAAAAGAATATACAACTAATTGTCAAAATAAGTGGTATATTCAAACATAAAATTTCCATATAAAGTGTGTTGTCATCAATTACCAAAAAGGGGGAGATTGAAAGCATCTAGGCCCCTAAAAATGATTTTGGTAATTAATGAGTTTATATGAATATGGAACTAACTGTTTAATGAGATGTTTAAAGATTAAGTCCAGGTTATGGTTGAAAAATGCAAGCCAAAGGATAAGGATGAAGATCAAACATGGTTCAAGATAGAGGTATTTTTAGAATAGGATCCCCTTTTTCAATTTTACCGGTCTTAGGAGAATGGTGGAAGACCGGATTATAGGATAAATAATCGTACCATAAAGAGGGATCATGGCAAGTAGCTTGATAGCAATTCTTAAGTGTCCATGGATCAACTAGGATCATGCATTCTTGAAAA
Organism: Bonia amplexicaulis; assembly: GCA_036346245.1. Classification (NCBI taxonomy): domain Eukaryota; kingdom Viridiplantae; phylum Streptophyta; class Magnoliopsida; order Poales; family Poaceae; genus Bonia; species Bonia amplexicaulis. The sequence continues at coordinate 15,592 of JAYGGG010000504.1, read as the reverse complement.
TCTGTTTTAAAAGCCAAAGCGTACTCGTGCGGGCGTCACGGTAGTTCCGATTTTCAACGTCGGTACTACCGTCTAGCGGTAGTACCGCTGGAAAAATCGGAACTACCGCGATCGGAAGTTCCGAACCTCAAGCGGACCCATTTTTCCGAGAGCACCCTCGGACTCATTTCCAAAATCGAGGAAGCGGTAGTTCCATTGTCGAGCGGTACTCACCGCCACGTAGTTCCGGAGGTGGATCGGATCCTTTTCTCCAGAGAGCACCTTCCGGATGCCCACTGAGTTTTTAGGAGAGCGGTAGTTCCGCTGTCAGAGCGGTACTACCGGCCACGTGTAGTTCGGATGGGAATCGAGCCTTTTTCCAGAGTGACTTTTGGAGCTCGGTTCAAGCGGTAGTACCGCGCCGACTTTCTTGGTACTACCGGTGAGCGGTAGTACCGGACTTTACAACGTCGGTAGTACCGCGCCGACGGACCAACGATCACTGCAGAAGCTCTGACATAGCCGTTCTGATGCGTCAGATAGGGGAGCGGTACTACGGCCTCGGGCCGTGATGAGTTCCGCTCGCCACGATTTTTCTCGGAATTTGTTCCAAACGGCTAGTTTTGGTAGGTGGAAGGTATAAATACCCGTACCACTGCTCATAGACAGTGGCTAGAGACTCTATTGATCATTCTTGAGCATTGGGCATTCACTCCACACCTACTTTCACTCTTGAGCATTCATTTGAGGTGTTTGAGCAAAAAGTGCATAGCATTCACTAGTTTGATCCTTGGCACTAGTTTGCAAATCAAGCGAAGCTCGTGGTTTGTTACTCTTGGTGCTTGCCGGCACCTGGACGATTGGGAGAAGCTTGATCGGTGATCTTCTCAAAGAAGCTTGTGAGAAGACCCGGTTTTCTTGTGAAGGTTGGAGCTCGCCTACCCGGAGCGGGGAAGAGCTACCACTAGTGATTGAGGTGCTTTGGCTTAATTCGTGGAGCCGGTTCGATTCGTTCGAGCTAACCTCAACGTGGACTAGTGGGAACCGGCAAGTTTCCGATACCACGGTAAAAACATCGAAGTGTGCACATCTCTCTATTGCTTTCTAAATAGCTCTAAGTTCACATGCTTAGTACTTTGTTTAGTCCTTGTTAGTACTAGTATTGCTATTTGCTTGACTAGTATTGTGTAGGCTCAAATTGTCTTTCATTCTTGTTCTTAGAATTAGAGAAATTTAGCCTAGTTGAAAAGAAAATTTAAAAACCGCCTATTCACCCCCCTCTAGTCGGTATCCTGGATCCTACAAGTGGTATCAGAGCTTGGTCTCTCATTTTTAGACTTAACCGTCTTGAATCTTAGTTGAGCAATAGATTGAGCTATACAGTTTCTTGATGACACATAAGTTAGTACAATCTATTAAAAGCAAAAAGATCTCTTTGTGCGAAAAACCGATCTCACCAATTCCTTCTCATGAGGCGCTTGCCATTGCACAAGGCATGAACTCAGGGGAGTTTTGGATGACCAAGATCATTTCCTTAAGCTTCTCGCTTGGAATGATCGCATAAGGCTTGAGGTCTAGCACATGGCTGAATAAAAAGATGGTTGAAAACAACCATGTGATCTCAAAAGAAAAATGTCAAATGTGCTCAATTGCTAAAAATGTTCAATGTACTCAAACAATTGTATCATTCTTGAACAAATAGCACTCTAGTTTGCTCAACACTAGCTTCTCGATTCCATTTAGCTTATTGACATGGCTTGCATCATGTGTGGATATCATTAGCTAGACTAAAATCTTGTTTGACTTGACTTGCTAAGCACTTCAACAAAAAATTCAGATTATACCTTATGTTGCTTAGCTTCACTTTACATACTTAGTCATGATCTTTGTAGCATATTTGTATGTTATGGCTTGATGTAATGCATGATGGTCATTTTGGATAATTCTCATGGCTCTACATACCTCAAAATGATCAAATCAGCCATTTCATCCTTTTTCATGACTTTTTCTCCTTCCTACATTCTTGATGGGTTTATTGCCAAAAGGGGGAGAACTTAGAGGTAGAAAAAGCCACTTCGGGAGCTTTGAGGAAAAATTGTTCTTTCTTTTGCTCTCTCTGTCAACATGGTCATTAGCTTCACTCTTTTACTTAAGGACCATGTTAGACTCTTCAAACTCAACTTCATGCTTTTTCTGGGTTTGTCAATATACTCATCAAGGGGGAGATTGAGAGACCATGTGAGGGTCATCCCATTGTGAGTGATGAGTAATTGACATCGTTTCTCAAAAGTCGAGTTTGAGTCGGTTTGTTCGGACTCAGACGTTGCATGGTGCAACGGGCTCGGTCGGACTTTGGTCAAACTTAGTCGTATGGGTTAGGATGTATATTCCATTGTTGCGACAGGTTTGATCTTGCTAATGCTATTTGCGCGTTCATGTATCGAGCGATGCTATGTGACGTGTTTTCTTGTCTGTGTGACTGCAGGACAGCGAGGCGGAGTCGTGGCGAGACACGTGGACCGGACTAGGCGCAGGTGGCGCTGAGGTCAGAACGGTCATGAGGTGTCGAAGACGACGTGGACTCGACGTGTTGCGGAGCGTGCGAGGCAAGGAGCGCGGAAGCTTCCGGAAGGTGCGGGAGGGGCGAAACGGAATTTCGCAAGGCACACAAGCGGAGACGGCTCCGTTAGGGTTTAGCCGTGAACGGGTTGAAGACCCGTTAGCCAAGGGCTATAAATAGAGGTGAGGGGCTGCATACCCCTTAGGACACTTGAGAGTGAGTTAGGATTTTGAGAACTCATTCATCACTTTGTGTGTGTAGTGTTCCTCCCAAGAAGCATGTGAGGCTCTTGGTGTTCTTGAGGATGGAGAGAGTGTGTGTGGGCTCTTGATCCTTTAAACATGTATGGGGATGTATTGACTATGATCTTTCTTGTTTTCCTGATGAAAAGATAATTTGGTTTATGTATGAGTTGAGAGTTCTTGGTTGTTTGATCAAGTCTTAGTAGTATCATGCACAAAATTTCAAGAACCATGAGCTGTTGGATTATGGTCTTTTCTTATTGTCTACTGTTCTTACTTTTAGTTGATTCGTTGATCTAGTGGTTCTGGGAGTCATTCTTCAAGGCGTCTCATTAGTTGTGTCCCAAGAACGAGTTTTGATCGATTCCTGTTGTGAACAAAGACTTTGTGCTTGAAAGATTCAAGAATCAAGAGCTGTTTGGAATCTTGTTTCTTCTTTGGTTTATCTTCTCTGATCTGATTTTCTCCTCTCAGTTTACTCTGTTATTTAGTTTTTAGTTCCAACCTCTTACTTAAGAAAGAGTTGAAGCTGATTGCCTTTAAATTCCAGTTTGTCTTCTCTGTGTTCTTCTGTCCGAAAAGAAATTGGTTGCTGTTTTCTTCTGTCTTGAAAGAAGCGCTTGGGCGATTTCTTCACTATCTCAGTCTTGTTTTTACTTCCTGTGCCGAACTGCTTTGGTGTGATCTCCAGCCGAGCAACAGTGTGCAGCAGTACCTATTTTTCGGCAGCAGCAGTACTCGGTTCTTTTGGTGGTGGTCGGCAGTAGCAGTTGGCTGTTTCTTTTGCTTTTAGCTTGTCTTTTCTCTTTTCTTTGTCTACAATTTCTTTTCGTTTTCATTGGCGACTTTACTCTTTTTGGACTTCTCGGGACGAAACCGTTGATCACAAAGCAGAACTTGAATATCCATTAGTGTCAAGAATGAAACCGCTTTTAGTTTGTGCACCTTTCTTTTATTTCTTTTCTTGAGCTTTGGTGATTTTGCATGCAGATCAAACGGCAATATTTTCAGCTGCAATTTTTACTGACTACTCTCTGATTTATGCTGAATTTTTCAGTGTCGCATGCGTTCCAGTTTTCAGCAGAATTAATTTTGTGAATTCTAGGGGGGCGATTTTAAAGAGAACGACACTCACCCCCCTCTGTCGCTATTTCGGTCCTACATCCATGTTAGTACTAGTATTGCTATTTGCTTGACTAGTATTGTGTAGGCTAAAATTGCCTTTCATTCTTGTTCTTAGAATTAGAGAAATTTAGCCTAGTTGAAAAGAAAATTTAAAAACCGCCTATTCACCCCCCTCTAGTCGGTATCCTTGATCCTACACCCGGTGCTGAGGAAGATGGCCAAGAGGGGCCGTATGGGAGGATGCGGATGCAGACGCGGAGACGGAGGGGGCTAGGGTGGCGACGAGGGGGGCTAGGGATGCTGTTGGGGGTGGTTAGTGCTGCTTGTACACTTGTTGTTCATGTACTACTTACGTTTCTTGTTTACTTAGTGATGTTTACAATACTGTAGTGAGCTTGCTTGTACTTCTCCTTACGTTGTTGACGCCTGTACCACTGAATTGATTCCAATCGCACCGACGACTGCACCACTTGAATAGTGAATTGAATTGATGGCAATCGCACCGACGTACGAACCATTCGATTACATGCTTAACGACATTGCAAAATATTTCAAACAACAGGCCAGAGTACTACGGTACAACCATACACATCGTTGCCTATATGTGGAAGGAGCCTCGTGGTACTCACATGAAGTGTTGATGAGGGGGCTGCCCCGGACGTGGCTAGCTGTCGTTGTAGTGGCAAGCATATATACAACTAGGGTGCAGAAGCGTGTTGGGTCATACAAACTTTATATGTTGATGACCTCCTCGTTGCCCTCTTCCGCTCCATCTGCTGATGGAGGTCTTCGTTCTAGTCTTCGAGACTTTCAATTCGTGCCTCCAAGTCAGCGATTTGCTCCCACAATGTATCCACATAGCTCGCAATGTACCGTTCATGGGGAGGATCAATCCATCACATGAAATCGCATTTATCCATATGGTACAAAGGAATGTTAACATCAAAACTCTGTTAGCAGTATTGTAAAATAGACGAGTGCCTACTTGTTTCTCGGAGTATAGGCATCAAAGAAACATCGTCCGCCATCTGTATGGCCTTCTGCCACCTGCACCATCGCGTCCTGTATGTGTCTGCATTTCGGCCACACTGGCTGAGCGTGCCTGTTTGGCAACAAGCAGTATGTAACGCCGAAGTCCTCCTTCCATTCAAGCGAAAGGTCCCTCCTTGGTGACCATATTCGACTGGCCCCTCGGTGTCTATCATGGTGGCTTACTCTAGATGGAGAAGATAGTTATTCGTACCATCAATGCCTCGGCCATTCATTTTATAGCGTAATTGTAGTGTCGCGGCGTGCTTTATGACATAGGGCAGCTTTGCGCAACGACAAGACCATACGGGCCAACTTTGTACAACGACATGACATGACGGGGCAGCTTTGAGCAGTGACAAGACTACACACGTCAGTTTTGCACAGCGACATGACTGCATGGGCCAACTTTGCGCAGTGACATGACAGGACGAGCCAGCTTTTTCTAGTAACATGATAGGATGGGCCAGCTTTGCGTAGTCAGAAGATTAGACGAGACACCTTCGTGCAGCAACATGACCACACGGACTAGCTTTGCGTAAGAGACATGACCGCACGAGCCAGCTTTGTGCAGTAACAAGACCAAATGAGACACCTTCGCGCAGCAACAAGACTACACGCGCCAGCTTTGCACAGCGACATGACTGCATGGGCCAGCGTTGTGCAGTGAGAAGACCAGACGAGACACCTTTGCACAATGATAGGACCACACGGGCTAGCTTAGCGTAGCAACAAGACCAAAGGGTGCAGCTTTGCGCAGTCTGAAGACTTGACTGGGCAGTTTCGTGTGCCGATAATACCACACTTGGTAGCTTTACGCAGTGATGCGATCACACAGTCATCTTCATACAGCGAGAAGGCCACAAGGGGCCCTATAAAAGGAGGTCAAAGAGATTTCTTAGAGAATACTACACAGCCAAACCCAACACTACATCGGCGCTTGCTTCACTACACCGGGATGGACAAGATGCAAAAGAAGCAATGGGACAAGATGATAAAGCAATGGGAGGAGACCCGCGACTTAGCACGGTCAGCTGCCGCCCGCGATGAGAAAGTAAGGGCTACTGCGGCCCAGGCAGAACAAGCCCAGTGTACTACAAGGTCAGCTCCCCGCAATAACTCGACCCGTAGCAACAACCCCATCCTGAACGTTCCTACCGAGCGTTTGCCGCAACACCCACCAGAGGGGGAGACGCCCCCTTTGTTGGTGTCGGGTCCCGTGCAAGTTCTTCAAGTTTAAGTACTGCTTCAGCCTAGGTATGCGTTACTAGGGTTGCGAAAACTACTCCAATGACTATTCCGACCGCTGTCTAGACACCGCCACCTATAGGCAGCCGGTAAGGAACGGGTGCACTATTTTTCCCTACTTTTCTCCTTCAAAGTACGCACTAAAACCTCTCCCATGTATCCACAGTCCCCGGAACCCCTTTGTGCCTACCGCAAATGGATCGATTTTGAGATCCACCCAGAGGACCAGTGGGCCCTCAACTTCGAGGAGTGGAACGTGACAAGGTCCTGTGAGATCCGGGAGGAAGACCGCCACAAGGACGAGCAAACTAAGCGTATAAAATGGGAGACGAAAGCTCGTCTCGAGGCGTGCATGCGTAGGGAGCGTGAGGCTCGCGAGAGTGAGCACAAGAAAAAGAGGAAAATAGCGACCAAGGCAAAAGAGCTCACTGAGGAGTTCAACGCCGAGCTCACAAGGAAGAGAAACTGGCCCCGGTCCACACAGTAGGTCGTACGAGCAGTTGGGTTGGTTAGTCACACATGATGCTCTATATTATGCATGTAATCAAACCATACATGGCTTGTCACTCTCAACTGTATTATGAAATCTATTTTAATTCAGGCAAGCTTATTTTGTCGTCTTTTCACATTCAATTTTTTTCATAGCAAGTCATCCAATAATATTAACAAACTAGTTTTTTCCATGTACGAATTCTCGGTAACATCACAATATCACTTACCCTCATACTTACCGATCGTTCTAAGTTCAATCGTTCTTAAAAAAACTTTCACGAATTTTTTGCACTACAACAACATGCAACGATCATAAACTCTTATTACGAATCCAACAGATTATCGCACATTCATAATGTATAAAATTCACAAACTGCATTAACCACACCGCGTCTTGTTTGCAGTCGTTGCACAACCGGACAACTGCAGATGCTGTCGCCTAGCCGTAGGGCGATAGGCTCCAGTCGCCCAACTGTCGGGTGACTGGAACCTGTTGCCCAACGACTTATAGACAGCTTTATTGTCACTTGGCCATTGAACAATAGGCTCTAGTCGCCCCAACAGTTAGGCGACTAGAGGCAATTTTTGTAAAAATGTTCGCGCGGGTATATTTATGTTATTTCGAATAAAAAACATAACATTTATAAAAAAATCTACTTCATTCGGCTTGACTTGGCCGACCTCGTGGTCGACGATGGCGATGGCGCTAGAGGCGCCAACGGCCCAGGCACTTCAGCGCCAGCCGGTGGCAGCAGCCGTGCCAGCCACCTCACCTCTCATCCCTATAAATGCCGGCTTTCTCTTCCCGTTTGAGAGGAACATCAAGTGAGCCCCCTACTTCCGAATATCTTCATCTTCCCTTGTTGGATCTTGATGGGCGCTGGAATCGCTGCTCCGTTGTGTTCTTCATCGACTTGGGCAGCAGGGAAGTCCAAATTTTCTCCTCTTGGGCATTACCCGGCTGGCTCTTCGCTAGGAGATTTGGGGCTTTGTCTCTGAGGGATAAATCTGGCTGGCTGTTGATCGATTTAGGGGAGGAACAGTGTGTTTGGTGATTGTTGTTCTACGGTGCTCTTGGCCGGAGTACCTCGGTTGGTCTTATGCGGCATACACTATTTATAAATTTGAATTTAAACATCCTGAATTTATATTATTTCAAATTTTATTTGGTTAAGAATATTTTTATTTATGAGTTTATCTTTGGTTTATTTTATTTCTTTTTTTAATTTGTGTAATTTAAATTTACTTAATTTTAGATTAAGTGGCCATAGTTGCCATAAACTTTGTGATAGGAGAGGCATTACGTACAATATCAAAAACAAAAGTTACTTGGATTTTAGACTTAACGGCTAGGAAATAATGCGATGGCATGGTGGACCGATTGCGTAGAAGGAATAACGAGTTATTCAATAGCAGATAATGAATTGGAGAGTAATTAATTGGCATATGATAGAATTTTTTTTGGTAAAAGAAAGTGAAAGAGGCCCGAGAGGCTGAGAATTTGTGCACATACATCAAATGGATATGACTTATCCATATTATTCTACTACTTTTTTTCAAACACCCAGTACACGACGCCTAAGGAAAACTAGATGAGCGAAGTTTGATGAAAAAAATGACGAAATCACCACGGCACATCGCTTACGATGGGCACGTCGCCTATCACTGAAAGAAAATCCTCATAAATAAGACACGCAGGACCAAACCTAGGGTTTAAATCCTGGTGGGCCAGAGATACAAGTACAGCCACCTCCACTAGCCACCTAAGCAAGGCTTGATTCTCCATATTATTGTATTCATAAGATGCACATACAATTTAAAATTTCCCGCACTGTTCTCTCTCCTATTTATATGTTAATTTTGCATTAAAAAATATGTAAATATGATATGAGCTTTTGCCATTCAAAATATTTATTTTATCTGATCCATCCGCATCCATATCCAAATTTGACAAAACATTTTATTGCAGTAACTAGATCGACGAGTTTTTTTAGTTTAATGTAAATTCATGTTCTTTTGGTGAAATATATAAATTTAGATAAATTAGATTGATTAAGTATGCTTTGTACGAGGATAAAGTATCTTAGATATCTTGCTACTACATAAATTGCAGGACATGAGAATGACAGAATTCATCCGAATTGAGTAGACTGTAGAATTCAATCGAATTAAGTAGATTCTTTGATTGAAAAATCGTATTCGTTACATTCATGAATACTCAACATGTTAATCCTTAATCTTTTGAGTTGCGATTGATAGCTTTTAGCTGTTACTGATGACTTTTGTCTGCGCTTTTCAAGATAGCGGACATACCAACACAAACATCACATACATTTTTGGGCTCATGAAGCTATTTAGAGAAGCGACTTCAAGAAAACGCTTCAAGAAACCGTCTTATTTATTTCGGCTTCTAAAGAAGCCAAAGGCAAAAGCAACAAAAAAAAGGGAAAAAAGTTGTATGCGTTGAACACAATGGGTGGGTTATTTTTGGTTAATAACTTATGACTTCTCCCGAACAAATAAACATAACAACTTTGTTATCTTTTCAAAATGGTTTATCGTGATAACCTTTTCAAAACAGTTTATCAGCATTCAGTCCGTTCGTACGAGCGCTTGCACTAGGGCCAAAAGCCATCAGCAACAGCCAAAAGAAACTCACCCTGTATAATGCATACAGATGAAATTCAAAATACATCAGAGCAACAGCCAACAGAGCCAGTACAGACATCAAAACATCCAAACTCACGAGTTACCAGCACACACAACGCAACATAAGAACGTAAGCGGAATAGTGCAGTTACGGCAGAAGGGAACAAAAGACCAGCATCCAGCATTGTATGCCAGATACGAAAAAAGGAAACAAATGATAAGATTGAAAAGACACAAGCCAACTATTGCGTACTCAATGCTTAGAAAGATCAGCATCAATTCTACCAGGGCTGAGACATTTAACGTGATGCAAAGAAATCCCAAACCTACATTCTACAAATGATTGAATGCTAACATATTAATGTGACGAAAAGAAACAAGTCATTTGCAGGTGATCGATTTCAACCCGCGATCGGAACATGACTAAAAGTAAGCTGCCTCAAACCAACAAGTCTAAAATTTCTCAGTTTGTATGGCCATCATCTATTGCAGGCTACCAGATAAATGCTTTACATCCTGAGTTATTAGTTGATGGCTACCACTGCAACAATACCGACACATTTTTGTTCCAGAAAGAAAGCCCAACATCATACAATAAATAGCAAAGCACAATCAGTAGTACCATACTAAATCACAGACAAGCAAGAATAAGCCATCGAAACATTGAGGCACTTCGACATCCTTTATCCTTGCGAGTCTTGATCAAAATAGCAATCATATTCAAATCAGTAATTCAGTATCATGCGCCATGATGCGCCACACTAATAAGATAGGTTCGATCAAATTCTAATACTTAAGCATAACACCTACCATATCTGCATCGTGCTGTTAGATTATTCTAAGTATAAACATGAATCCAAAAGGACCTAACCTTAGATCAAGCATTTACACCTAGCTTTAATTTTAGAGTGGAAAACATGAGTACTAACCCGAGCCAGAAGAGGAAGACATGAAGACGATGTAGATGTGCGGTCGATGGTGAAGTAGATGCGGTCGGTGAGGGCGATGGCCGGAGTTGGTGGAGATGACGGAGTCGTCGGCCGGTGGCGGTGAGGTCGTCGTGGCGTAGACGGGACGGCGGCAGTAGGTGGTCGGCGGCGAGGTCGTCGGTCTTCGTTCACCAAAAGCACCCGTAATAGATCGGGCAATATTTGGGTATTAGGAGGGCGTAAACAACTTGTGCAACCACCCCTGCCAAAACCCATCTTTTGTTATAGCGCTAGGTGACCGGGACCGTGACCAAAAGGAGTTGGCAACCGCCTCCGATCAAGGCGCGAGTGGAGACTGGGTCTCCCTGAAATCTCGGAGGTAGTTAGCCTAGAGATCAATCCAACATTCTCCCCTTTGATCGTAAGGCTAACATTATAAGCCCATCCTTTGATAGAACATCACACCAAAGCAATGTGTTGCATGGTTAATAAAGTACCATACAATCTCAGTACCTATAGTGTACTAATTTTATCTTAGAATGGATATTCATTATTCTTAATGGGAGTTGGTTTGCTTAAAAGTCCTTTTATCCAGAATCAGAGGCTTCCCAATAAACCCATGCCGGCAACATGATCACGAAAAATACTGGGTGGTAAGCCTTTAGTAAGCGGATCCGCAAGCATCAACTTAGTACTAATATGCTTGATAATTATGGTTTGATCCTGGATTCTATCTTTTACAACATGATACTTAATATCAATGTGTTTGGCAGCACCACTTGACTTGTTGTTATTTGCATAAAAGACTGCGGGTTCATTATCACAGTATAAAGTGAGTGGTTTAGAGATGCTGTCTACCACTCCAAGTCCCGGGATGAAATTCTTAAGCCATACAGCCTGCCCGGTAGCCTCATAATACGCCACAAACTCAGCTTGCATCGTTGAAGACGTCGTAAGTGTTTGTTTGGAGCTTTTCCACGAGATAGCTCCTCCAGCGAGTGTGAAGATATAACCTGACGTGGATTTCTTATTATCAACACATCCCGCAAAATCTGAATCCAAATAACCAATAACATCAAGGCTATCAGAAGATTTATATGTGACCATGAAATGCTTAGTGCCTTGCATATAACGTAAAACTTTCTTAACGGCTTTCCAGTGGTCCGGTCCTGGATTGGACTGATATCTGCCAAGCATCCTGGTTACAAAAGCTAAATCGTATGCGTACATACTTGAGCATACATAATGCTTCCGACAGCTGAAGCATAAGGAACCGACTTCATCTGATTAGATTCATACTGGTTCCTTGGACATTGAAATGTCCCAAACTTATCGCCTTAACAATAGGAGCAAAGAGCGAGCGATTATGTATATTGTATTTCTTCAGTACTCTGTCAACGTATGCCTTTTGAGATAAACCCAATATACCTTTGGACCTATCTCGGTGAATTTCAATGCCAAGAACATAAGAGGCATCACCGAGATCCTTCATATCAAAATTTGATGAAAGAAATCTCTTGGTCTCAAACAGCATGTCCTTATCGCTGCTAGCCAATAAGATATCATCCACATAAAGTACTAAGATGGTGAATTTACTCCCCTTGAACTTAACATATATGCAGTTATCAACTTCATTTTCTTTAAAGTCGAAATTTCTTATGATTTTTTCAAATTTGCGGTACCACTGCCTCGACGCTTGTTTTAAGCCATATATGGATTTCTTAAGTCGGCATCCCATATGCTCCTTGCCTTCCATGACAAAATCTTCCGGTTGAGCCATGTAAACATTTTCTTGCAAGTCGTCATTAAGAAAAGCCGTCTTAACATCCATCTGATGCAGCTCTAAATCATAATGAGCTACAAGTGCCATAACAATTCTGAATGAATCTTTAGTTGAGACAGTAGAAAATATGTCACTATAATCAATCCCTTCTCTTTGTGAGAAGCATTTTGTTACAAGCATTACTTTGAACCTTTCGATATTTCCTTTAGAGTCATGTTTTGTTTTGTAGACCTATTTACAGCCTACTGTTTTGACTCCGTCAGGAATTTTTACTAAGTCTCATACATCATTAGTGCTCATAGACTTTAGTTCATCCTCCATGGCTTCAAGCCAATTATAAGAATGTTCACTCATTATGGCCTCTTTATAAGAGGTGAGATCATCTACCTTTGCTATAGCATTAATATCCTCATTCATATAAACAACATAATAATTAGAAATGGCAGATCTTCTCTCCCGCTGTGATCTTCTAAGAGGTTCGTTAGTTATTTCAGGAGGCTGTTGAGGCTCATCATTAGTTGTAACATTAGGAATTTCAGATACCTCAACAGTGGGTGCAACAACAGCATTTTCTACTAGAGGTGCAACCTGCTGAGGCACAGGAATAAAGATCTCTGGAATGAGCGGTGTAGGAACATAAACCCGCTTCTCCTCAAGATCTATTTTCCTAGGTTCCAGGTCCTCTTTATTTTCTAAGAACACAGCGTGTCTTGTTTCTACAAACTTAGTTATCCTATCAGGACAATAAAACCGATACCCTTTGGATTTCTCGGGTGCAGATAAAATGGCGACTTCTCGTCTTAGGATCTAATTTCTTAATATGTGGATTAAACAACTTAGCTTCAGCACGACAACCCCACACTCGTAAATATTTCATACTCGGTTTTCTCCCAGTCCATAATTCATAAGGTGTTTTAGGTACTAATTTACTGGGAACCCGATTAAGAATATGTGCAGATGTCTTTAATGCTTCCATCCACAAACCAACAAGTAAACTAGAATGGCTAAGCATGCTCCGTACCATGTCTATAAGTGTACGGTTGCGTCTTTCAACTACGCCATTCTGCTGAGGTTCGCCCAGCAGAGAATACTGGGCAACAATGCCATTTTCCTGAAGGAACTTAGCGAAAGGGCCAGGAAGTTGGCCATAAGGTGCATGTCTGCCATAATATTCTCCCCCTCGATCCGATCTTACCACTTTAATTATTAGGTTGTGCAGATTTTCAATTTCAGCCTTAAATATCTTAAATTTGTCAAGTGATTCAGATCAGTCTTTAATGGGAAAAATATAACCGTAACGGGAGAAATCATCAGTGAATGTGATGAAAGAATCAAAACCATCCACTGATGTTATAGGAAAAGGACTGTAAATATCAGTATGAATTAATTCTAAAGGTCCTGTACTGCGAGTAGCTCCCTTCTTTATTTGTTTTACATATTTTCCTTTAATGCAATCAATGCAGTGGTCTAAGTCAGAGAAATCTAATGGGCGGAGAATGTCTTCTTTGATGAGACGTTCCTTTCTCCCCCTCGAAATGTGGCCTAAACGACAGTGCCACAGTTTCCAAGAAGTATCATCATTATTTTTGCGTTTAGCATCATACACATTCAATACAGGAGATTCATTAAGGGAAAGCATATAAAGCTTGTCTTGTCTAAAAGCAAGACCAACATCATTATAATTAAACATAATAATGCATTTATTGTCTCCAAAAATACATTTAAAACCTTCATCGTCTAATAAAGAAACTGAAATTAAATTCCTTCTGATGGAAGGAACATAAACTACATTATTGAGACGAAGTAGGAAGCCGTTGTCTAAAGTTAATGAAACAGATCCAATTGATTTCACTTCGGCTTCCTTTCCATCCGCGACTCTAAGACTTCGCTCCCCCTTTCTTAGTGTTGTCGCGGTAAGGAATCCCTGTAAAGAATTGGTAACGTGCACAGTTGCACCTGAGTCAATCCACCAAGCATTAAGAGAGAAATCAGCGTAAAGTGTTTCATCAATACAAGTAATTGTATCATTACCCCTTTTGACGAGCCACTTAAGAAAGCCTACACAGTCTTTCTGAAAATGCCCTGGCTGCTTGCAGAAGTGGCATTCTCCCCCTTTAGCTGATCCAGTGGAAGCAACATGAGGCTTTGGTGCATTGTGCACTTTAGGCCCCGATTTGTCTGAGTTAGGGGAGAAATGCAACTTCTTCTTAGATTTGAAGTTCCCTTAGAACTTCCTTTTATGAGAGCCAGCAACATTAAAAGCAAAGTCTTTCTTTTCAGTTCTTATTCTTTCTTCCTTCTGGACACACATGACGATCAAATCGCTCATGCTCTATTTCTCTTTCTGAGTATTGTAATTAATTTTAAATGCTGTGTACTCAGAAGGAAGCGATATCATAATAAAATGAACTAGAAAACCATCAGAAATTGCCATGTCCATGCCCTTGAGTTTTTCTGCCATATCAGTCATCATCATGCTATGTTCTCTTATGCTACCAGACCCATCATATTTAGAGGTTAAGAGCCTCTGAATTAAGGTACTGGCATAAACTTTAGTTGAACCTTTGAATTTCTCCTCAATTGAAGCCATGTACTCTTTAGCATTTTCGGAATTGGGAATTGCTCCCCAAATTATGACTGAAATAAAGGTCTTCATAATCATAAGTGATAAGTGGTGAGATCGTTCCCATTTTTCAGCATTATCCTCATAAATTTTCTTTTTCTCAACAAAATTCTCCTCACCTTCGGTGGGGGAACGGGAACGTCTACCCTTAAGGCATAGTCAAGGTCCAAAACACCAAGGACAACATAAATTCATTCTCTCCACGAGGAAAAATTGCTCCCCGTGAGCTGCTCAATGTTATCAATTGTGGCGGCAATGTTTGAAGCATTAAGTGCTGAATTATAAAATACAGGGCAAAAAATAGAAACATCATAAATATATATATTGCATGTAATTAACCCTACGTTGGTCTGATTAATAACATGCAAAATAAATTACAGTTCAAATTCATATCACCGTTGGGCAGAAAATGAAAAGAACTTAATTTTATATGGCAACATACGATTATAAACAACGTTGGTCAGAATATAATCATATGAATACGTAATGCCAAAATTAAGCATAAATTCTCAAATTTAAATATCTCGTTGGTTCGATTTAAATTTGAGATTTTTCATAACAATATGGTAATTATTCATCATAATTTGTGCCTCAGAAAAAATTAATTAAAACAATGCATAATAATAAGCTAAAACAAAAAAATGCACTGAAAATTAAAACATAAAATTTCTGTCGAAAATTGGGCCACAAAAGGAATTTTAGGCCAAAAAACGGCCTCAAAAGGAAAAAAACAGGGTAAAATCGGCCCTAAAAGAAAATCGGGCCAAAAACGGCCCACAAAAACTCGCGCTCGGGCGCAGCCCAAAACGCTGGCGAGCGCGGACGGCCGAAAACGGCCCACAACTCACCGTACGGCCCATCATCGTGCGCGCGGCCCAGCTGCAGCGCCTTACCCGTGCGCGCCGTCGGATTGAGATCCGACGACCGAAAACG